>SRLM01000272.1:1744981-1845270 GCA_015708895.1 Populus ilicifolia
CTTTTATTTTCAGAAAAACTACTATAAAAATTTATAATATAAAAAATAATATTTTTTAATATTAATAATAATGGTTTTTCAAATTTATTAATTATTTAATCAGTAATATTAATTATAATATAAATAATTATATTAAGAATTTCAAGAACTATTACAACACATAATAATATTTTTTATATTAATACTTTGAATTATAATATAACACTTGGGTCTACCCCTTGAGTTGCCTAAGCACCACTTAGGGCATGGATCATAGCAAAGAGCCTGATTATTGAGGTCTGAGGTGGGGCCTGATTATCTAGGGTTCAATGTTATATACCCAACTTAATGGGTTTGGCATGACCCAATTCTATTGGGTCGTGATGAAATATTTTAATTTTTATTACAATTATAAGTTTTACCATTAAAAATAGTTTTATTTATATAATGAATAGTATTTGTGTTAAAAAAATATTATTATTGATATTAAAATTTAAAATATTCATATAAAAAATAATATTATTTTTGCTATAAATATTATTATTTTATTTATAATTATTAATATAAATACTAAAAATATTATCAGTTGTGCTTAGTCTGTCGTTACACCATGTCGTGATGAAGCTGCTATAGCAACCAAGCCTTTATCAAGACCCATGCGCCAAGTGGCATTTGAGTTTACCCCTCGCAGAAAAGTCGTCCAAGCACCAGGTTACTCTCAAGTTTTCCAAAGCCCCACATGGCACCAAGGGCTGTCATAGTTAATTGAACCTTTTTACTAGGATCTAAGCGTCAGGTTGTGCTGGGGTCTACCCCGCGTACTTGAACCATCTAAACACCAGGTGGCACTCAGGTCTACCTCGCAAAAGGGCTAGGGAGCCGAAGTGCTAGCAGTTCTTGTACGGGTAACACCAACACCAAGTGCTAGCTCCCTGTAGTTTATAGTCCCACCAAAACTTGTAATAATTATTTTCGCTTTAACAATCATTTCAATACGAAATGCATTTCAATAAAAAAACAATTCTATCCCTTTCTTGTTGACATTACAACTCTTTGTATCGAGGGTTGGATTATCATTATATTATTTTAATCTATAATATTTATATCTATGTGAGCTTTTTAGTGTATTAGCTAATATCTAGTAATTTTTATATTTTAAAAAAAAGAGAGATTAAAACCCGCTGTCGATAGCGGGTTAAGTAGCCTGCTACATTTATAGACGCAAAGGAAGTATCTTAGACAAGGGTACTGTTTGTCTCTCCATGGATGACAACTTGTGTAGCATGCAGGAAAGGCCTCAATAATGCATATTTAACGAGGACTACCAATGCAAGGACTACCACACTAGCACTATCCCCTGGCTAATGTCTTGTCACCATTTATGCTGCTTGCATTTAGAATCAGAGAGGATTCATTTCCGGTGAACGATGGACAAGGCAAGTGAACAAGACATCATAACTTGCTTAAAGATACAATGCCAGTACAGTTAGCAAATTATTTTAATTTTATGTGTTAATTTCCCAATTTATCCAAAACTTTCACGCAAGAGAAAACCAACTTCTCTCCTCAAAACAATTGCGAAAACTATATAATATTATTTATAAAGTACAAGTTTGAAGAGAAGGGAGAGGAGGAGGATAGAATAATGTAATGCAGAAGCATCTAACACGGTTGAAGAACAAGTGCGCAGTGATGGCAATGGAGATAAGCTATACGGAAGAACCTCGATCACTTTCCTAATCATTAGGATTTCCTTCACATCACTTGTTTTAAAACAAAAAAGGAAATTAGACCCCTCAAAGCCATGGTAGGGAAAAGCAGGAAGTAGAAGTATGAATAACAATTTCATTCGAATCCTATAAATACCAATCCAAACTATCATGGAGAAAGTTTCGTTTTTAATAATTTACTTCTCAATAAATAATAAATATAACATGGATATTATTGTACTCAACAAATATATATCCTGATAGTAGAGAAGATATAAACATCTAAATTTCTATAATAAAAACCATGATAACTCCATTGTCATCCCTAGTTAAAAAGAAACTCAACTCTCAAGTTCTACAATACAACAGATATCACAGCAGATGATGAACTATAATATACAAGCACTATAATGTATGAACCGGAAACAAGTACATTGCCATCAATGCCTACTTCTAGAAATTCTTGTCGGGAAGAATATCTTCTTTTATGCACTACCGGCCAATGATATGCTTCGCACCCAAAAAATTGGATCAGGAAGTCATTGTATGAAGCAGGCTGGAATTTTTGCACCCTTATGGAGATTTCATGATGATATTTTCTAGCTGAGCGCAGAAGTTCTTGTAGAACTGAAAAGGGAAGCCAATGATATAGGTGTTAACAGCGTTGGAAGATAATAACCTTGCAGGCTATTACAAAATCTGGACGTCTATAATAGCAACAATAGCAAACCGATGAATTCTAAATCACCATCAGATGCTATTAAGACATCTTTAATGAGTTGGCTGATCCACCAAAATCAACAAATCAATGACCCTTAAAACATTCATTATGAGAGCAAACACTCAAAATCATGCTAGTTATCTCACTGGAGATACCTGAGTGAAGGAAAAATTCTGTAATGCGTGTAATGCCAGCACTATCCAGTATCATTAAAGTGGCAGTTAAGAACATGATGATTTTATATGTCGAAGGAGGATTCTTAGGATTTATTAGCAAACCATAAGAAAATGCGGTTGAACCTAGTCAAATAGTAGGAAGTCAATATCAGAGCTTCCAATGATCCAAAAGTGGAGAACAGGCTGTGAACACAATTTAACAATGAAAGACCAAAAATAATGTGCCGAGGCCATGAGACAAGACATGCAGCAAATATGATCTTTGATGCCTGGAATCACAATATTAAAAATGAACATCATATAACCAAACCATATTGCTAAAGTGGGCTTTTATCTGAGTTGCCTAAGATTCAGCAGGCACTAAATTCCAGTGACCTACTATAACAAAGTTACTTCTGTTCATACATGTGATTGTGCAAATCTAACTTCACCCCTCCTCTCTCTTCTCAAGGTTAGATGGTTTCTTAGCACTACTATTATGCATATAGAGTTGGGCAAAATTATCATATTCTTAAAATAAAGAAAAGAGAGTGTGTGTGATTTCTAGATGGCAGGGGAAATTTTTCAGGATTTAAATGAATTCACCTTGTGATATTCAAGAGTTTCCCCAGATGCCTTCCGTGCATCTACCATGAAAAGAGATGGAGCAACTTCATAAACCTGAGCATGAAAGACAACTTTTTGGTATAGTTCTTGTTCTGAAACCACTGACACCTTAGTTTTTGCAGATTAAAAAATTTGAAGAGAGGAATGAAATGAAATCTAGGAAGTTACCTCCAGAACAACTGCAAAATGTCCAGCCTTATTTTCAGATATTCTTTCGAGTCTTGTCTACAAGAATTACTTTCCACAATCAACAGAAATGAAATGGAGATAAGCTCGTTATATCTTATTCAAATCCTACATATCAGAACCTTCATTAGCTGAATTTTCTGGCAATTATTTTTCTGTAGCACCACGAGGTTGCTTGTGTAGTTAGCTTTGTTTGCTAATTCCTCGCTTGTATTTTCTCTTTATCAGTAACATTTTCCACTCTTCTCTTATCATACAATGCCCCATTTCAGACAAAGAGCGAGGAAAATGTTACAAGAAAAATTCATGGAAATTGCTGCACCAAACCTTGCAGTTTTGCCCAAAATATGTTATTTAAGAAATGCAGGCAACTCATTACTGGTTTCTACCAAACTGGGGCATATGCAGAACATGATCTGTGGCGGAATAATAGCACAGCACAACAAGAGCATGAATGAAAATGTTAAATTGGGATTTCATACAAATATAACAAGTCAAGTTATACCTTGTAATTACGTGTATGGAACTTGAGATTCATTGATTCCGCAACAGCTTCAAATGCTGAAATTATAACCTTTGCTGGTTTGCGGGATACAAAACGAGTTTGTTGTTTTACATAATCCTGCCAGAGGAAAAGCGCACCATCAGCCAAAACACATTAAGGCACTTCGATTTATTATCAGATACAGCTTGTACCAAGGTAAAGGATCTAATAACCACAGCAACTACAAAGAAATCAAGTAAGGCACTACGAGAAGCAACAAGATCAATATTGTTCACCATTACAATGACAATGGTGTTGCTGGATATCATAGATAACATTCTAACTGATGGAAAGTTCAGGAAGTTGATCACATGACTCTTGATCATGTCTCTACTGTATTATTCATTCGACTCTCAGAACCTTGAACTACAACAGGCCAGACAATAGTTTTGGTCATAACTTTCAGCATAACTCTGAAAAATTTACTGCACCTGATGTCTATCGAACAATGCTGATAGATTCAGACCTTGAGATAGGGCAATCATCTCAAAAGCATTCATTACCAAAGGACCACCCTCACTGTTCTCCAATTGCTCTGCTACATAATGATCCTGTAGTTCCAGGAATCACCAAGTAGAACGAGAAGTAAGAAAGCTTAAAAGGCAATAAAATGATGTCTGCAGGCCATCAGGGAACATTACGGTACCACAAGAAAGTAAAACAAAAGAAAAAACAAAGAACCCACCAGAGAACAAGGGGTATCAGATGATGCATGTTACAATGCATTGGTGATGGTAGCATGCATTCAACTGCAGAATTTAATGCTTGCATTAGTATTTTAAAAGTGATGACACCAACCTCGATGTCATCAGCATGAACATCATCCAAATTCACTTCCTCTTCTTCACTATGTCCAACAGGCTCATAGCTTTTCCGAAACCATGGATGTTTTTTAATTTCCTCAATCCCTATACGCTGCAGCAACAGAGAACCACTTTTTTCAGATGAAAAGAATACCATGAATACGAGGTGTACTGAACTGATATTCAAGTCCTTTCTAATCATAGGTTTCAGACATGATGTGATCCAGACCACAACAGTTTTGCATGTGGGCATTTAATTTCCAGGAAAAAGTCCCAGATCATTATAAGGTTAATATAATGAAGTAAAGAACTCACAGTTTTTGGATTGGGATCGAGTATCTTATCTATCAATGCTTTTGCCACAGGAGAAAACCAAAATGGACAAGAATACTTCTCAGCATTTATCTATGCATCAACAAGAAAAACAGTTAGGAGTGTCCACATCATGCTTGTGGAAATTATAAATATATATAGAATCCAACGCAGTACAACAAGGAAGATTGTGTTTTGAGGAATAGAACAAGGTGCACAACGACTTTTCACCATTTCCCCATGCATGGTTAGGAGAAATGCAAGGGTATCAGTGCCTGTTTGGAACTGAAACCTACAAAGACAAGATACATAATGCTACTATAGGCATAAACATGGGAATGAGTGCCCAGAACAACCAAAAAACAGGTACAAAAAAAGCTGCTCTTGCTATGTACTTGTACATGCAGAACTGCAAGTGAAGAAAAAGAACAAGTGCTTTTAATTTACAAACGAGGAACCCTTTGTGTTGAATAAAAGTGCCCTAGCTGAACTTGTTAGTAAGACAGTGAATGAGTGTACAATTGAGATTTTGAAAAAATAACTAAATGACATACACGAAGCACTTCACTTGTTCACTTCCTGCAAAAGAAAAAAATGAAGCAGCTAACCTTTCGGCACAAGGTTGGAAGGTCTATCTCCTCAAATGGAAGATATCCAGCCATTAGAACAAAGAGGATGACTCCACATGACCACACATCAGCAGCAGCTCCATCATAACCCTGGTGACCAAGTACCTGATAGGTAGCGGTTTAATGTAAGAAACTGTGTTAAGAAAACAGAGGAACGACACTACACCAGGACATAAATGGAGAAAGTAGCATTCATGATTGGACTACATGGAAATTCCAAAACTACAGACGACTTGCTCTAAGAAACAGTGAAGCTGCAGATGAGCCGTGAAGAAAAGTTCATGCATAGCAGATGAGGAGGAATAAGTTCCACAAAGAACATAGATTAAATTCAAAGGATGAGCAACCAATTCAAAAATATTGACGTTCAATTCTCCATCCTCCAATATGATCCTCAACCCAATGCCGCATTAGACTTATCCATATCATCAACCAGCAACCCCTTTTCCATAACAAAGAACAAATTAAGAAAAGCGGAGAGAAACAATTTGTGAAAAGGATGCATCTCACGTTGGAAATCATACAACAGCGCAGGGTATCAAATACTGGCTGAGATGGAAAAATTATTTGAAATAATAGAATGCAGATATGGCACGAGAGACCAAATCATATATTTTCACCGTCTTTTGAGAATATACCTCAGGTGCAACATAATTTGGGGTTCCACACGCTGTATGAAGAAGTCCAAACCCCTCCATTTTTAAGTAGAAATAAACACAGACAAAACACACACGGTTAGAGAGAGATGGGTAAGAAAAATCGATAGCATGTATATGTGTGTGTTTATTCGAAGTAAGATAATCATATGCTTACTTTCTGGCGCAACGCGCTCAATCCAAAGTCTGAAACCTTCAAATTCCCAAAAGCATCAAGAAGGAGGTTTTCAGGCTACACAGAGAAAAAAAAAAAGACTTAATCAGAGCAGGGCCAATCAGAAAATCAACAAGTAAAATGCTCAACTACACAATCTGTTGCTTGTTAACCTTCAGGTCTCTGTGGTACACACCCTTCCGGTGACAGTGAGCAACAGCATCTATAAGCTGCTGAAAATACCGCCTCGATTCATTTTCGGAAAGTCTTCCTTGATAAACCTGTACATCCATCCTTCCACATCAAGAAGCAACACAAAAATCCTTCCCTGGTATATTTGCTAAACTAACCACTAGCATTAATAATAGTTTTACTTGGAACCTTTCAGCATTTCCTCAACATTTCAAGGCAATATAAGCTAAAAGCACTTACAATTTTATCAAATAAATCTCCTCCAGTAACAAACTCAAGAATTATGTATATCTTCGTCCTGCTCGACAAAACCTATAATTCAATCAATCAATAAATCAAAATAATTAAGCAATAATACCACAAATAAATTTTAAAAAAAGGGACCATAATTACCGGTAAAAAAGTAATGAATAAATAAATAAATAACAATTACCTCATGCAGCCTAACTATGTTAGGATGCCTCACAATCTTCATGATTGCTATCTCTCTTTTTATCTGTCAACCCAGAAAATTAACCTTACTTACCTCCTCTCTAACTTTCAAATAAATAAAAATGATCACTAAGTTAAAAGAGAGAGATTGAGCGGTGATAAGCTACCTGATCAACCAATTTGTGCTTGAGAATGGTTGATTTAGCGAAAATGTTCATAGCTACGCTCTCTCCAGTTTCTCTATTTTGAGCAAATTTGACCTTGGCGAAGTTGCCTTCGCCAATTGTACGGCCAACTTCATAGTATCCTACCATTCTCGTTACTTTCTTCATCATTATAATTACAATTAATCAGCTCATCTTTTCTTTTCTTTTCACCTTCAATCTAAAACTCAAAACTGCAAGAATCGAATTCTGTTTGATTACAGGAGGAAACATGATAAGTTTTGAATTTTTTAGAGGAATTTACGTTAATAGACACATTCAACTTTTGGATTTTAATAGTGAAGTGACTCTTGCACATTTGATTGATCCGCAGGAAGCTTCGCTGTGTTGGTTTCTATAGGAAGAAAAAGACAAAAGGGGAAGGTGACCTTCACAGGGATAGGAAGGGGTTGTTCCACATCACGGTTGGTTAAAATTTATTTGTTTTATTTAAAATTATTTTTTTAATGATTTTGTTAGTTAGACATGTTAATATTAAAAATAATTTTTATTTTAATATATTTTTAATTTTTAAATAAAAAATACTTTAAAATAACACTACCGCATCACATCTTCTAAATTTTAAAGGGATATTAAATAAAAATAGATTGATGTTTCTCAGTCCCTTTTTGAGATATAGAAGCAGGACATAGAGAAAAAAAAGAAAAGAAAAAAAAGAGCAGTGAGAAGATCTTAGAAAGAGTTGCCCAGAGGCTATCTTAAAAGGATCTTCAACGCAGCTGTTAAATAAATAATTAAAAATAAAAAATAAACTAATTAAATATAGAAAAAAAATTATTAAAAAATAAAACATATTTATTTCACTATAATAAAATTGACTTTTTAAATAGCTTTTTTACATTGGAGTCTACATGTGAAAAAACTATAATAAAATTGACTTTTTAAATAGCTTTAAAATGATGGTGGCTTTAATTTAAAGTTTGTAAAGAAAAGAGGAATGATAATTTATGTATCTGTATGCCAAGATTAACCATAAACCCTTTGAATTGCGGCCACGAAACCAACATTGATGCTAATCTGCCTTTTTTTATTTATTTATTTAATTTGATGTTTCTTCTCTACAGTTCGATGCTGCTGAAAATGGAGGATATGAAGGTGAAAAGCAGCCTGATTATAGTCGTAGCCAGTAGAGTAGAGAGATTGGTTTTTTACTTTTTTTGGATTGATATGAATGTAAACATATCTTGCGATGAATATTTGACAACATAAGGAATATAGGTATTCTCCAGTCCAGGATTCCTGAGGGGATGATCTTTGATGCCCGTGATTTGATTGACAAGTAAGATTGAGTGAGATTCCAAGGCATAAATGTTATTTATCTGAAAATATAACATATTTAAAGCATATGATTTCATAAAGAAGATTATTTGAGTTTCCAACGAGCATAGGCTAGAGAGGTGAACTCGTTATGGTGACTAATGAAACTCATTTACAAGGAAAAAGGCTGTCTTAATGTGGGGTTGAGTGGTGTTTTGCACATTATGATTTTCCACTGCAAGCTCCCAACTTTGGTCTCCCAGTTTCTTTCCTAAACTCTCCCCTCCTAATGTATTTTATACCTTTTCTTCTCGTGCCTGATATTTTTTGTTGTTTTCAGGATACAAGCTGCTGCAACATCTTTAAGATATTATTTATTTTTCAGTGCTTTTTTTTTTTTTGCATTTTTATATGTTGATTTCATCTTGAAGGATGGTTATTTGTTCTATATTTTATTTTTTGCGCAGAAGCTTTGCTATATATGCATGAACATGGAAAACAAAAACAACAAATCACTCTCTACTTTTTCTTGCTTTGAACCAGGATGTTATGCATAAGGTGACAGCAATGGAATTTCTCAACATCAAGCATAGATGACAGGATTTAGATCAAAAAGGTAAAAAGATAGGGAAAGTTGTTAATTTCTAAATCAACACAGTAAATATTTAACTTGCAACACTATTTCTTTTATATAGGTTCTGTAGCTCTCTTATTACTATTCAGATCACCTATTGAGATTTATATGCTGTCTAGAGATGGTATTACTACGCCTTTTGATTTGAGGATTCTATATACGATTAAATTTCAGATGCCCCTTTCAATCTATGGAAAGGGTCTCCCTTTTCTTCTTGGCCTTTTTTTTTTTTAATTTGTACGCTGCTCATGATAATTATCTTAGTATAATTTCCACCAATATTTGATTTTATTAGGATTGAGAATCATCTGATTAAAACTAATTAACACCCTATTTATTTTATGTTAATGTTAGTCGGATCTCAATTTTGTTAACTGAGATTCTAACCATAGAAAGGTCCCTTGGAAAAAATCATGTCTCGATATCGTAGGGTTTGACTGTTACACGTACAAAATTCTAAACACAAAATATGAGATGGCAACCTGACGTGATATTTCTTTTTTCCTTTTTCTCCATTATAAACCAGGAACTTTTTCCTTTCTAGTTTCTAGTGGAAAATGGGTGGTACTAGCAAATTTCTATTATCATATTCACAATCAAGTCCTGAACTAAATAAAAAATAATCAATTATCCCAAACATCTCAAGTGTTTTTCAAGTGAGTCCAGATCTCCATTTAACAATTTTTAAAACCAATGTTTTCTGTAAAGTTGCCTGGCTTTTTATCATAGCTATATCTATAATTTTGTGATTTTGCTACACCATCAATGCTGTTATCGATAAATTCTCTTTCCCGTCATCAATGTTGTTATCATTAACTTACTTCTCTTTCTCATAAATTATCGAAGAATTATCTTGTGCAAATAGTTTTTGGTTTCATTTAAACAAACACCTTTTTACCTGCACTCAAATAAAGACATTTTGTCCAAATTCAATAAATTATTTTTTAAAGCTTGGGCACCAGAAATACTGACGATGTTGTTATTTCAATGTATTTTTAAAAATATATAATATTATATTAACTTCAATTAATTTAAATTAAACAATAAAATTTACAATTTAAATTATGGACATAATCTCAATTAGATATAATTCTTTTAAGCTAAATAATAAGAAGGGATGAAATTACATTTATCTTTTCATTTTAAATTAAATAAAAAATAAGTGATAAAATAACAAAGATTAAATTATATATTTAAAAAAAAGTTCGAGAAAAATATATATATATATATATATATAAAAAGATCTTAGATATTATGTCATACTTGTTAAAATTGTGATTTGCAACATGAACTTGATCTAATAATTTTATTTTTTTAAACTTGTTTTGCATCATAACAAAAAAAATATTAAAAAATAGCTTGGTCTGGTGGGCCATATCTTATTGTTTTTTCTAATCTTTTAAAAGGTGGATGACCTATTTTTTAAAACCTAATAATCAGACAGTGTGTTTTTTTATCTATCCAAATGTTTGCCATGGCTGGAAAATTAAGGTAGACTTATATTTTTTAAAAAAGCTTATCTTATAACCTATTTTAACCAAAAACACTTAATAAAAATCCTATAAAAACTTCAAAATTAATTTATCAATCTAAAAGCTTCAAAAACAATTATAAAATAAAAAAATAAAATCAGGTTAGATTTTTTTTACTTAACTTTTATCTATTTTTTTAGATATTATTAAAGTTTTCATCAACCTACTTTTAATAAATGAACCCATGAATACCAAATTAACCAATTTAATGGATAGAATGTATAAAAACAATAACTTTATCCAGCATTATAAAGCAATTGACTAGAATCTAGGAAAAAAATTTGTTTTCTTCACTTGAAAAAAATAATTATATCATAATTGAATTTAAAAAAAAAACATGAAAGGTATACTTTTAGACTGAAGAAATAAATTGTACTTTTCATGTCAACTTTAAACACACCACCACCTATTCTAGATGCTTTTTATATGATGGCCCTTCTTCTTTCATTTTCTTTTTTCTAGCAAGCAATTGGCTATTAATTTTATAATTAAAGCACTCAATCGATTAAAAAACAGTTAAGGAACCAAAAAAAAAAGTGCTCATTTTTTTTATATAGTTATGTGTTAAGAAATAAAAATAAAATATTGTTATTTTTTGTATGAAATTATATATTTAGCTTGATATGTTGTGAGCATTTTCTTTTTGTCAAAGATTTTCATATTTTCATTTTTATTTGAATAATTACAAAAAAAATCTTTTATATTTTACATTATTTTTCATTTTTTATTTAAGGTTTTAGAAATTACAGTTTTTTTTCTAAATTTAAGTAATTTTATTATAATTTACATTCTATGTTTAGGCGATAAAATAAAATCAACTATTATTAAAGGTTTGCTATTATAATAATTTTAATGACCAACGTGTTTTGGTTACTAAAAGGGAGGAAATGCTCCCTTACTGTAATAATCATACACCATCAGCTTCTCATCTTTAGAACAGCAAGCTTCCAGCTCAACCACATTCAGATTTGGCAAATTAAATCAGGAACTTCCATCGGAAAGCGAATTGTTTGCGAGATTCAAACAGCAAGGTGACTCAAATCGGAAGACGAATAAGGAATACTCCCATTAAACCGATTGCTGGACAAATTAACAATTGTAAGATTAGACCAAAGTGAGAAATCAACTGGTATTGACCCAGAGAAATTATTATATTGAAGACAAGTTCTTTAAATCAGAGAAATCGAAAGGAAACTCCCGCCGATAACATTGGAATATCAAAGGCTGAGAGACGACTAAGAGTGTTTGGTGGAATTGGGCCATGAAATCCAACACCAGGCAATCTGACAGCGATCACACAAGTCCCATCTCCACTACAAATGACCCCAGTCCAGCTATTGCAATCAGGAGAGCCCTCACTCCAGTTTAAAGACCAAGAATGTGGCAAATTGTTCACAAAATCAAGCAATGCCTGCTTATCCTCAACTGGGTCTGCATTTACTTGAAAGAAAACAAACCCCGTCAATAAAATGAGGTATAAAATGTACTTAGATTTCATGTAAGTTGTAGATTAAAAAGAAAAACTTACTTATGAAATTTATTTTTTATTTTTGAATTAATTACTTAAGTATCATTTTAATTACTAAAATAAAATAATGTTCCATAATACGAATATTTTTATAAATTTTATCAAGTGAATACACAGAATCAAGATAGAAAAGAAGAAGAAAAAGAACTATATTCTTTAAATAATAAAAAACTTTATTTATTTTATATAAGTTATGTCTCTTTATATATAATTAGAAAAAAACAGTTACTTCCTTTAATAATTTATCTAATAAATTGGATCAGACCTAATCCAATAACCAACAAAAGCAATAAATAGGTTTTTAAGTTCTTGATTTTTCTTTGAAGCCTTTTGTTTCACTTTCCATCCTCCTATTTCCTGAAAAAAATGGTATGTATTATTTCAAGCCAAGATAAAAACCTAAAAAAGAAATACATGTTTTTGGCTTCTATACTCCTACAAATATCAAATATAAAAATAAAGTACTATTATATTACGAAAGACTAGAGAGAAAGATTGTGTTTGAAAAAGAGAGAAAAAAAAGATTTATGAGAAAATTATAAAGATTTATTTTTATTTTACATGAGGGCAAAATAACTTTTTATTTAATTTAATTTGCCTTGTTGAACATAAAGAAGAATCATAATTTCTCGAACTTTAGTTGGAAAATAAAAAATGAACCAAGAAATAGGATTTTTTTTTTGTAATTATGCTTTTTTTTTGTATTATTATCATTTTTAAGAAATTCAAGGGTGTTGCTTTTCCAAGAATAACAAACAAGAAGAAGTGGGGAGGGAAAAAATGAAAAGAGCTTGGCTATGAATGTTAGAAACAAGAAGGTGTAGATTGGAATGCAAGATTGTAAAGAACACCAGGGAAAAAAGGGGGGAGAGAAAATGACATGACTTGAATCGGCTAAAGCACAAGGAAAATGAGATTTTTTAGTGTATATTTTTATTGTGTTTGGTTCATGCTAGACTTCATAAGAATATAAATAAATTTTCTGTTTGATATTCAAGATTGTTTTATAATAGGGATGTGAGAAGTCCATGTACAAAAGGCTCTCTAGTTACATTGAAATGCACATGGTACAATACATATAAATAATCATAAACCTAATAACATATATATTATATTAATAATTTTGATATGTAGTAAAATCATTGAAACACATATTAGTTGTTCGAAAGAGTTAATTATTATAAGCCTACAACAATTGTGTTGTCGTTATTAGTAAAAATAATGATTTGTTAGTCCCGCTAATTAAAAATAAAAGAATTAAGGAGAAATTAAGTAAAAAACCTAATGTTTCGAGCTACTCGTTTTTTGAGAGAATCACATTCCCTGTTTTGGAAGGGAAAGTGGTGTAAATTCCCTAGCATTTGACAGGGTTCTGTGGAACTATGGAGTGAAGAAGGGCAATGACATCACAATGGGAGAAGAGGCAAGCTATCATCGTTAAGAAGAAGAATGATAATTTAGCAGCACAAAAATCTTTGATAGGAGGAATCCAAGAATTCCACATGTCAAAAGCTCGTTTGAAATCATGGAGACACATCATGTTACATCCTTTAAAAGCTCCAAGCATTGAAATTCATCTTCTGAACTTTATTTTCTATTTATTTCTAGATAATATTTAAGTATATTTTTTATTCAATTAATTTCATGTATATATATTTATTATTGTTTGATTGAATAAAAAATAATTTTAATAAACATAACTAGATAAATATTATGTGTTGCAAGATTAAGTTTTTTAATTTATTTTTTAATTTTTTTAATTTTATTTTTAGTTATCATTTATATATCTGTTCTTTGATCTGTTTAATTAGATGCATTTAATTAGATACATGGATTAATTTTTTTATTTTTATTTAAAAATTTTTCATGTAAAATACATGATAAAGAGTAAAATAAATACCTAGCAAGATGATATTGGGTGTAGCGTGTTAACAATTCTTACTTGATTTTTTTTAAATTGAATTCTCGGAGTAAGATTTATGAAAAAATTATTAAATCCTTATAAAAATACAAAAAGTCGATATAAAAGATGAACTCTTAGAAATCATCCAAAGACGAGACTTGACATTGATTGATGCTGGAGTTAATTTGAGGGAAAAAAATCATTAGTCATGGGTTAATGCTTGATGGGGTGAGTAATAAAGACATCATGAAAAAAGACATAGGAAGTATGAGTCAAGGGCCCTCCTTCTCATGATGGCTTTTATTTTTTACTGAATTTCCTTCACATAATTTCGCAAGCAATTTCATATCTATGTCTCTTTCTTTGTTGTGGCCCATTAAAATAAACTGCAGCATAATAAACCCTTCACAATCGATGGTGCGATCCCTGGCTTTTACGAATGTTCAACACTTTTTTTTTTTTTTCTTTTCGTAGGCATCTTCAGTGAGAAAAGCCAAGAGAAGAGCAAAATATAAAAACTATATTTTCAGCTCCTCTTCTTTGATTTTGCAGCCTCAATGGAAAACCAAGTGATGAGAAAAATTATCAAAAACGAAAATAGCTAGCTAAAATGACTTTTTTATCAAAGAAAAATTATTAAAATATTATTTCTTTAATCAATTAAAAAAATTAATATCTTTTCTAAAAAACCAAAAAATATTAATATTAAACGTATAAAAATACAAATAAGTTGTTAAAATGATTTTTTTTTTCATTGAAAGGCATACAAAAAACTATATTTATAATATTTAAATCATTAATTTAACTCTTCAAAATAATTTTTGCTTCTCGTGGGCAAGATTTTTGGAATTTTATTGTATACGGTGCTAACAAGTCGTGTGATCAGTCATATCAGTTCTCTCCTAGGTTATCGTAAAATTAATCACTCAATCCCCTCCATAACGAGAGTCGCAGAGCATTTTAATGGTAGAAATTATCTTTACTAATATCTTGTTTCTTTGTGTAGCTTATCCTTTATGGAGTGCTTTCAAATCATAACTTTAGTCGTATAAAAAAATACATAGCTGTTTTTCTATTATCAATGTCAATCAAATCAAAACAATTGTTTTATCATAGATCCATACCAGTTAAAAATGTTGAGAGCATGCAATATTTAAAAGAATTTATATAAGAAAGAAAATCAATCAATCTCAATCTCTTACATGGCAATTAAAGGCAAATATGCTATTCAAATCAGTAGACATAAAGGCAAACATGGGATAATGCCGGGAATTTGATCAAGAAAAATGTACGTGTCTATTCATTCTATCATTACAGAAATAATTGTTTCCCTCTTCCTAGCTTAGAGCATGCATGGCAGAGGAATCGATCAACGTAGCAAAGAAAAGCCTCCACCAAGCTCATGAATGGAAGGAATCTGAAAGTCTGCAACTCTTAATTTACGCTTTAAGAAACTCAGTCCTAAGAGATTGCATATGCCATTACTGTTGTTGACATCAAAAACCTGCAGCGGTGAAGATTTAATGGAAGACAAACTTTTTTTTTTGTTCCAACTTATATCCAACGTACGGGAATCTCAAAGTCCATTGCATTGCAGAGAAAAATGAAATATTTAGCTAGATCTTAAATTGGCATGTGTTGTAAATTTTATTTATTTATCTATATAAATAATTGCTCCTTTTGTTTTCTTGTTGAATATTATGAAGTCAATGTTTGGAAAAGCAGTTAAAATTATATCATTTAAAATTAATTTTTTATATTTTTTTGGATTATTTTAATATGCCAACATAAAAAATAATTATTAAAAAATATAAAAATATTATTTTATTATATTTTTAAATAAAAAATAATTAAGAGATAAGCTAAAGGGTGTGAGTGGTTCACTCTTTCCCCGTAGCCAATGCATTGTGGATTATAATATTAATTCACAATACATTTTTTTTCCTTTTCTTTTTCTTTTCCAATTTTTTTCTGTTTTTTGTTTATTTTTTATTTCTCTTACCAGATTACTTTTCTTTTCTTTTTTTACTTTTTCTTTTTTTTCTTTATTTTTAAAAATTATCTTTGTTGATTTTACTTTTTTAGTATTGAGCTAGTTAAAAAGTTTTCTTTGTATTTTTTTTCTTTAAAATATGATGAATTACGACATTGTTTTTCTACAAGATTTTTCTTTTTTTAAAAAAATATTATTTTTATTGATTTTTTTTTAATATTGAGAATTTAATTTTATAAGTTTTTTGAAACATAGTTAATTGATATAGTGTTTGTCTTTTTTTTTTTATAATTTTCTCTAAAATTATCTTTTTAATTTTATTTTTTAATATTAAACTGTTAAAAATTACATTTATAACATATGTGAAAAGCAATGTAACTTTCCTAGTAAATTACTGTGAATTGCTATAGTATTTTTTTCCACATGATTTTTTTACTGTTTCTTCTGTGATTTCTTTTTTTGTAATATTTTTTTTCAAAATTATATTTGTCAATTTAATTTTTTTAATATTAAACTGATTAGAATTTAACTTTGTAGTAAAGCTTAATCATGTAGGAAAAAAATTATATTTTTTCTCATAAAACACTGTGAATTGCTAAAGTGTCTTTCAACATGTTTTTTTACTTATAATTTTTTAAAATTATATTTATTGATTTTATTTTTTTAATATCGAGTTAGTTAAAAATTACAATTACAAGTCATTACAAATAAGATTAAATCATGTGGAGAAGTACTGTGGCTTTCATCACAAAATACTGTAAATTGTTATAATGTTTTCAATACGGTTTTTTTTCCTGTTCTTTTTATATTTTTATATTTTTTTCTAAAATTATCTCTATCAATTTTATTTTAATATTAAGCTTGTTGAGAATTTACCTTGTAATTAAAAAAAAACTATGAATTATTGCACTGTTTTCTCATATGATTTTTTCTAAAATTATCTTTATTAATTTTTTTTAATATTAAGTTGGTTAAGAATTATGATTACAATAAAGCTAAATCATATAGAGAAAGCGTTACAACTTTTCTCATAAAACATTATGAATTATTACAGTATTTGTTTAAATGTTTTTTTATGATTTTTTCTAAAATGATCTTTGTTTATTTTATTGAAAAAATTATTATAATTTCCCTCACAAAACATTATCAATTGCTACAATATTTTTTCTCATGGTTTTTTTCCTTTCAAAATTATTTTTGTTAGTTTTTTTAATATTATATTGATAGAAAAATTAACTTTATAGTTTTTTTAGTTTTTATTAACAGAAAAATTAAATCATGTGGTGAAAGTAATATATTAATTTTATTTAATATCTAAATTTTTAATCACTAACATATTTTTTTATCTTAAAATATTAATTTTATTAAATTTTTAATTTTTATTATTTATCTAATGGTAGTACATAATTATAATACAATAATATATTTATTTTATAAAACTACGGGGGAGCGCCGGCATCCGATCTCGTTTAAACACCAACCAGTACCCTGAAATCTCGGAAGCGATCATCCTCCAGGTACAAACTATAGTCCCCATGTGTCACTTTCTTATTTGTTAAAAAATCTCCCAAGTACAAAGCAATCATTCTATAATCGCTCAGACGCGTATAATGCGCATAAAGCCAAAAAATGCAACAATAATCAAAAGTAAAAAAAAAATCTCAGTAAAAATATCGGGGTGCATTATTATTGATGTATATTGACTATCTTGCCTCTACAATCATCAACTTGCAACGCTCTGTGACTAGAAAACAACACTCCAAAAAAGGAACCATGAGAATCTAACACAAAGGCATGGGCTCCACCGCATTGTGCCAATTTGCGATCTTGGGTCCTACAGAAGTTAAGGCCAGCCACTCAAACACCCCAGTGGCAAATCCGTAAAATATTCGAGTATTTATGGGCTTTTGTTTTTTCTCATGGCACCGAGGAAACATCCCCCGTTTCCCATGTGTCAACTTCTTATTGTTTCTTAATGACTCGCCACCCAATGCCAGTCGTAGGGAATGTGACTCACGTGATGGTATTGAATCTGGACCGTCTATGGGTGCTATGAAATTAATCTAGCGGGTCCCATCTCAAATGATCATGTTTAAGCGGGTCTTATCATGTTAATATTTGCTTTTACCTTATAATTTGGTTTTTAACTTGTTTTTTTTTATCTAAAAACGTTAAGGTAATATTATTTTTAAAATAAAAAGCAAGGGGTAATGCTGGTATTTTCTAAAATATTTTTTTAATGGTTTTTACATTAAATATGAAAAATAAAATAATTAATTAATTGAAAAATACATTGTACTGTGATTATATTAATATAATAACATGTAGTGTTTGTTATTATATTAATATTTTTCTTTTTTAAAAAATCACATATAAATATATTAAAATAATATATTTTTTATTTTTATATTAATATATCAAAATAATATAAAAAAATTATTTTTAAAAAAATCAAAATTTAATAGTGCCATATAGTATAATGGAATGTCAACCGTGTACTTGCCTCCGTCCCTCGTACATATACGGAGAGTACGTAAGAGTTTGTTTGATAAGTAAGAGCGTGGGGACTTGATTTTGCATATTAAGACTAAATCGATTCTCTATTGATGTTTGTGATGAGGTCATTTTTTCATTTTTTTTTATTTGTGCAATTAAGATAAATTGGTATCGTTTCTAATTTTTGATATGAGGCTACGAAAATGAAGCATCCTACTTACCGAATCAAAATATTCTCCAAAGTGTGATGGAGTGATACAATTTTTTTACAAATATTTTTTTAGCGCGTCGTCTAGAATACGGTGTAAATTATATTTTTTTTAAATTTAATTTTTTAAAAAATATTTTTTTATTTTTAAATAATTTTGATGTACTAACATTAAAAATAATTTTTTTAAAATAAAAAAATTATTTTAATATATTTTTTTTAAAAAAATATTTAGAATTACCATCACTACCACAATCTTGACTTTCAATAACTGAATTGTGTGAAATTATTAAATTTATTTTTATAAATAATTTTTATGTAACATAAAGAATTTCACTTTTATATAATAAAAGAATGAACAACACATCGACGATATTTAGAGGGTTTGAAAATGTGATATATATTATTTTTAAAGTATTTTTTACTTGAAAATGTATTAAAAAAATATTTTTTATTTTTTAAAATTTATTTTTGAAACTAGTATATTAAAAAAATTTAAAAAAATAAGAAAAAATTAATTTGATGTAGGAACAAAATTTAAAATTTGATGAAAAGCATGTTTAACCACACCCCTTGATAATTTATTTTGAATTATATTATAAATTTCACTTTTCTTAATCCTTCTCTCTATATATTATGATTATTGAGAAATTTAGTGGATCCAAAACTTATATGCTACAAAGTTATATTCTGTTCATAAAGACATGTTATAAAGCCAGGTACAGTAATTAAAAAGAATCAAGACTTACTTCTTTAACAAAAATTGAACTATGTAAAAATTAATAAAAAGAGGATATTTTGATTGATTACTATTAAATCTGGACTATGTTTCTCTATTTGAAAGGAAAGACTGTATTTTTCAAGGTATATTTATATATTTATTAATATCCAAGATAAAAGAAGCTTATACGTGCTTCAAATACAATGTGTAAATTGCATGCAAGAGAATAGGAAATTTAAAAATAAAAAATAAAAAATAAAACTTGGACGGTAAATGACTTAAAGTGACTTCAATTACCTTATCAATTTTTTACAAACCTCCATGACTATAAATCAATTAATTATTCATCATAAAGAAAACAATTAACTAAGCGACAAAATATCCCACACACACACACACCCTCATTTTAAAACTACAGCATGAATGCAAGGTAAAAAGAATACAATTTAAGAAAAATGTTTTTGAAAACCAAAAAATAGGAAAACAAATTCTAAAATGAAAACCTTTGATCCATCCTTCCCGACCACTAACAAAATATGGCACCACAAGTAATCTTTCTAAAAGTAACGGTATTTTTTTAAAATTAAAATTTATTTTTATTTAAATTTATTTTTTATATTTATTTTTTATATTTTAATATTAAAATTAAAATTTAAAATATAAAAATATTATTTTAATATATTATCAAATAAAAAATAATTTAAAACACAGTCCCAATCGCAATTAAAAAAAAAAACGCTTAATCTTCCTAAGTTAACAAAATCAACGGCCAAGATTTCTATATAAAAGAATCACCTTCTCCTTCTCCCTCACATCTCAAACATCTATTTTTTCTCAGACTGGGAAATCCAAGGCCAAAAAAAAATGCTTCTTAGAAGCTCATCAACGCCAATACTGAACGCGTGGATCCTTCCACAGTCGAAAGAACCGTCACCAGAACCTGAATCTCTACACCGAATCCAAAAATCCCGATCCATTTCGTTAACAGCATCATCTTCTAGTTCATTTTCTGCCATTTCCTCACAGGACCATGATTCTATTAAAAGAATGACAAGAGCCTTTTCCGAGACTGATTTAAGAGACCTTTCAGTGCCAAAGAGAAAACCCAGTAACAGAATCTTGAATGGAATCTCTGTTGACGAGGAAGTTGAAGAAGAAGTGGAGAAAAAGGTGTCATTTTTGGAGAATGGTTGGTTCTTTGAAGGATGTGAGGTTGGAGTGAAGGGTGAGAGTGATAGTGGAATGTTAGGGGTCATGGTGACGGGTGGTGGTGGTGGTGGTGGCGGTGGTGGTGGTGGAGGGAAGTTTTATGGTGGTGGTGGGTCGGATTTTGGTGATGATGGAGGATCAGGGTTTGGGGAGTCTAATGAGGGGATTGAGAGTACTGATATTTATTATCAGAGGATGATTGAAGCTGATCCTGGGAACCCTCTTCTTCTTAGTAATTACGCTAAATTCCTGAAAGAGGTATCCGTTTGAAGTATATATTGCAAAAGGTTCTTCCTTTCATGGTTTTTAATTTTGTTGTTGATGTTTTGTGTTTTATCTTTTGTTGAATTTGTTTGTTTTATGGTTAAATTTTGCGTTATGTGTTATGTTTGCTTTGAAATCCAAAGAAATGGGAAGCTATGTTTCTGTGTTGTATAGTTAATGTAATGATATATTAACAAGGAATAGCTGCCGGAAACTTTTTTTTATTGAAAGTTTTGTTCTTTACAACAGGAATTTTCTTTTAAATGATATTCTCATAGTATAAAGTTTTCAAAACTCCATGCTACAGAATCATTAGAAAAACTGTTTTTTATACATTGAAAAATAATTTTCAAGAACAAATAAATTAATAAGTGAATTGGAGCCGATCTTGGTAGGCAAGATTGTTAGAAATTTATTGTTTTGGAATTGGAACAGGTTCGTGCGGATTTTGTAAAAGCTGAAGAGTACTGTGGGAGAGCGATTTTAGCAAACCCCAATGATGCAGATGTTCTTTCAATGTATGCTGATTTAATATGGCATAGTCATAAGCATGCTTCTCGGGCAGAATCTTATTTCGATCAAGCTGTTAAAGTTGCCCCTGATGATTGGTAAGCAACGTTCTTGATTGGAGAGTCGTCTTAAAATTTGTTGCTGGACCATTATAAACATGGATCATATCATGATCTCAGTTTCAATGTTTAATGGGAAAAAAAGAGAGCATGTGCATAGACAATTATCAGTATTACAGTATTTGCTTTCCTTTTGTTGCTGTAGTTAATCTTGGAATCTGATTTGATGGCTGCCATGTATTGATTATGATTTGTTTTGATGCTGCAGCTATGTGATGGCATCATATGCACGGTTTCTTTGGGACGCTGAAGAAGAAGAGGAGGATGAACAGGGAGAAAATATAAGCGAGTTGTTGCCACCAACTTTTTCCCATGGATCTACGCCTCCTCTCTCTCCCTTAGCTGCCACATCTTGAGATCACCACCTCTGCCAAAACTCTTGTATAAAAGCTTAGACATATCCTCTGACCTTTGTTCATATATACATCCTTTCCCTTTTGCAATTTTTTTAGTAACCTTTTAACTATTAATAAGCTTTGCCCGTCCAGCTATTTAATGTAGAAAGTAAAGTAATAATGTGTTTTTATGGAAACCTCTCTCTGTGCTTGGCTTCACACAATTGTCAATATAGCTCCCGTGTTCTGGGAGGTATTGCTGCTTCTGCGTGCTGGAGCTTGAACTCTCATTCCCTCCAGTGCTTGAGATTAGTATAACAAGGACAAGAACAATGCGTTTGGCATGTTATGTAATAACTCTTGATTTTTTTTAGGGCTCTGCTTCCCCTTGAAGGAAATTATAAAGCCTGGATGTGCTTAAATCGTTAAATAATCATAATCTAACCTCTCCCGTATTCCATAATTTTACCAACTATTCTGTTCAAAGTTAGCACGCCCTAGTGGTGTCAAAATTTCTTTATACAGTTTGCCCACAGTGCTTTGGTATTATTTGTATTTTGTGTTTATTGTAATTATTTCTTGTTTGTTTTTATGTTTTAAAAGTGTTTCTGAAAAGGTTTAATTTTATTTATTTATTTCAAATTAATATTTTTTTGATATTATTAAATTATTTTGATATATTAATATAAAAAATATTTTAAAAAATAATAACTAGACTGTAAAAAAAGAAGAAGCTCTAATTGGCAGTGCACTAGTTATTTTTGAAATATAGTGCACTAGCTATTTTTAAAATATATTTGGTTTTGTTTATAAGTCTATTAAAATAATTTTATTTTATTTTTTAAAATTATTTTTAATTAAAAAATTTAAAATTAAAAAAATGGTTGGGCCGTAATATTAATTTTAAATAGGGTCTAATGTGGCGTGACAACATGTGAACTGTCAGGAGTTGCCATCACAAGCATCACAGGCATCACAGAATTGTCAGGACTTGCAATCACAGGATGTTTTGGGGTTCTGTGACGCTGACGGCAAAGCTACGCTTGCGATTCAAGCTACGCTCTGTTTGACCGAATTGTTGTGATTATTCTTGGTTCCTGCCACCTCTTCCCTGACCATTTGCACCTGGCTGCTTCCAGACAGAGATTTATGGTGCACAAAATCTTGTGCCGATTGGCTGGTGTCTTCAATACTGTTTATTTTTGTATTTTAAAAATGGTTTTAATTTTTTTATTTTAAATGAATATTTTTTTTAATATTTTTAAATTAATTTGACTCGTTAGCATCAAAGATAATTTTTAAAAAATAAAAAAATATTATTTTAATATATTTTTAAATAAAAATATTTTATAAAAGCTTTCGTTTTCTGAAAAATTAACAAACAGCTACTGGGGGATTCTGAGTCACATGTTTAGAGATATCAGCGAGATTCTTTTTTGCTTTGGTGTCTTTCAGTGTATGTTTGAGGCCGTTTGGCCCCAGTAACATTAGTCTTTTGAGTGTGAATGGGAATATTGGTAAGACAGACCTGTGCTCCATCAAGGGTAAAGGAGAATAATCTAATTTTAATCTTCTTCAGTACAGAAAGGACAAGAATACTTTCCACACGCACAACACGAAAGCGGCTGCGGCTGATAGCTATAAGCTATCGTTTGTTTAAAAAAAGGTTGCGTCAGTATTTTATTTACAACATAAATACAACCTATTTAATAAACAAAAATTTATTATTCATAAGTCTCACAATATTTTTACATAAACAAAACTAATTACATTATCTGAATAATACAATTAATATAAATAATATATCATATTAGCTATTTCTACTAATTGTATTGTCTACTAAATAATATAATTAGCATGAATAGGTAGCATATTATATTGAACAATATAATAGTTTTAGTTTTTATTTTATTGGGTTGGATCAGTTCCTATCAAATGAGGTTCAGTTTAAAGTTCAATATGCATTAAACTGGGTCTGGCCTAATAAAGTAAGAAATAAAAAATATTTTTTATTTTTTAATTATATTTTATTTAAAAAATTAACATTATTCAATGACACTACGTAAATTAAACAAAGATCGCTTGATGACGTCGCAATTACAGAATTTAATCTCAATTTCAATTTTGTTACTAATTATATTTTACTTGATATTGTTGTGTATTTAAAAAATTAAAAAAACTATAGCTCTTGTTCGATGTATTTTATATATGATGGAATTGTAGATAATTTAGTTCAAAGTTCAATATGCATTAAACCGGGTCTGGCCTAGTAAAATAAAAAATAAAAAATATTTTTTACTTTTTAATTGTGTTTTATTCAAAAAATTAACATTATTCAAAAACACTACGTAAATTAAACAAAGATCACTTGATGACGTAGCAATTACAGAATTTGATCTCAATTTCAATTTTATTACTAATTATATTTTACTTGATGTTGTTGTGTATTTAAAAAATTAAAAAAACTATAGTTCTTGTTCGATGTATTTTATATGTGATAGAATTGTAGATAGTTTAATGGAACAATGATAAATATTTTATATATAATATTATTTATTTTATAATATAATAATAATAGTTAAATTTGCAACATTTAAATTAAAAATCATCAATATTAATATATATTTTTTAAAATTATTTTATAACTTTAATTTCAAAAATATTATTAACTAAAAATATTAAACTAATTTTTATTTAATTGAAATTCCAACCGTAATTTTAACCAAATATATATAAATATTAAATCAACCTCAATAAAAAATATTTTTTATAAAATAATTTTTTTCAAAACACAACTGTGAATTCATAACACTAAACACATCCTGAATTCATAACATGTAATAGGAATTGCCATTGATTATTCCTAATGCTAAGCTCTATTAGCCATAGTTCTTGAATTTTACTAGTGAACCTAATCTGCTTCCAACTAGCCCTGACAGCCCAGACAGACTCAAATGACCCAAAACCAGCTAATAATCGATCCACCAACTAACCCTATTCCTAGGAACACAACCATTAAAATTGCAGATAACTCTGATTCTGAAACTGATACTGACTTGGGGGTAAGGATCATGAGAACGCTTGTCAGGTAGCCATTAGTCACTCCGAGCATGAAAGTCAGAGCTGCCACTGTTACTTCAGTTTTCAGCCACTTGGGTCCATGGAGGCATGCTGCAAAGAGTGGATAGAAAACAAGCCTGAGAATGCAAACCAATGTTGCCTTATTGATGCTCTTTAGAACATATATTGCAGTTAAGGATTTCCCTGTGAAGTCTGCAACATTGTATACTGTTATCAGCAAAACTGGATACCAATCTTTTAGTATCTTGGATGTGAGATCTTCTGCTATGAAACCAGGAAATATCGAAAGAGTCACTATATAGATCATGAGAATTCCAAAAGCTGGCCATCGGATTTTTCTTGCTACAGCCCAAAATTCTGGCTTTGGACACAATGAATCATCTGGAGTAAGTTTGTAATATTGTTCCATAACTGGTAGTTTGTATAACAAGTTGCAAGAGAGAGTGCAGCACAGCAGAATGATGGCACTAACTATAAAGTAGAAGTGGGCACTCGTTTGGAGACCTTGAGGATTCTGGGGGAGTGATGCCTTTGTTATAATCCTCAAGATGGAAATGAGAACACCTGTTACAAGGAATTGATGTTGTCAGAGGATCCGAGTGTGATTCTTTGAGTTGTCTAAACAAATATTGCTTGGCCAGAGAAGCTTTGCTTTTCACCCACCTACTTCTTACAGGCAAAATAAAGTTCAAGCAAGGCAACTAACATGAATGTTCCATCTTCTCCTAAAAAAATCTGCTAAAAAGTACGCAATTTGAAACCAACTTCAGGGAGGAAATGGCAAATATTCAATGAGGCTCTAATACTCTGCAATATCAAAACTCTTGAAATTCAGAAATCACCTGCTGCTCCACTTGGCATGAAAACTGTACATGTCTTTCCAGAAGTTATGTTGTGCCAAATAAGTCCTCGTTGGCAATGATTGGGAAAATAAAACCATGCTATTGCTGGAAATGGATGCTTATTCTAATTAATATAAGGAAAATAGTGAAGGTTTGTGCCTTGATATAACTTCTAGGAAGTGCGTCCATAACTTTTGGCCCTAAAAAGAAGAGAAAAAAAACAAGAGTCCCCTTAGGATGCTATTTATCTTCCTCAAACTCTCTCCAACAGTAGAAAATTTTTTAACGAACGAATAGGTAGGTTGGTTCTAATTCATACTTCGGAAAGAGAGAATATGCTTCATCACATTTAGAACTTAATTGTTGAATCATGGAAGAAATGAGAAGCGAAGTTAGAAGCTGCAGTATTATGTAATACCTGAAGAGGCAGTTCCTGCAAAAACAGCCTGCATGTACTGTTTTGGAAGCTTTCCAGCTGCTCCTATCAAACTTCCTCCTATCAAGCCATCAGCTATACCACAAACCACAACTGATGCAACCGTCACACCATAGGCTCCATTTGAGCTCCCTTTTGGCCCACTGCTGCTCCAAGACCAGTCGATTACAGGAGCCACCATTAGAGAGAGTATAAACATGCAAAATCCCATGTTCATTCTCAATCTGTAACCTAGCTTCTTGCTCCAACCACCCCAACTCATGACTATTACTAGAACTAGCACCGAAGAGCTCATGTAAGCTACAGAAAAGACCTTCTCAATGTGCTTGGTTGGATAGAGATAGCCAAAGTAATCAATAGCCGTGATGAAAGCATTCCATGGAAGCAAATTACCAGCACCAAGCAAAAAATGGATTATATAAGCAATCTTGAAGGTGTCTCTTGGCTCAGGATGATCTGCAGTTCCTTTCTCGCCTTCCATTTTTTGCATTCTTGCATTCATCTAATTACTAACAGTCTCGGTTGGAACTTAAGGTTAATATAGGCGGAAACCAAACGTAGCGAATTTGTGATATGTGATGTTGATTAGAAAGGCATCAACAAGCTGAGCTGATCCAATAAACTCTGCCTATACACCAAGAAAATGCTACCAACTACTAAATTTAACTTCCTGCATAAGCCAGTAGGCCTAGTTGACAGCTCTATATGTTTTTCCCCCCAGATTTGATTGATGGGCTGCTTATGGAATCAATGGGGCTAAAAATTATGCAGTGTGGGGACAAAAACGGATGGGTGGTGTTAGAAGTACCTTTAAGTGCACTACCAGCACATGGTGTAGGCTTGCTGGGAATGTGTGATATAGCCAGAATCTAACAAGAAATGTTAGCTGGTTACTTACCAATAATCTATAACCATTGAGTTCTAGCAACTGTTGGGTCCATTTGAAGTCAGATCACAAGTCTTTTCCAGAGTTTCAACATCTCCCTTCAGATGTTTTCACAAGTTGCAGGACAATCATTTGTTAATTAGAGGGGAGAATCCAATATCAACTCATTTACTAATTTGATGTTAAGGACCTTAATCTGAAGTTAAATATCAACTCATTTGCTAATCTGATGTTAGGGACCTTAATCTGAAGTTAACACTCGTAGAAAGTCTTTAACAATGCAAGATTTGATTGTTCTTTGATTAGTATCTCTAAAGGGCTTTCACCAGCTAGTGCCGAACTGGTCCTATCAGAGGAGTGGTGCCTTGAAGTGAAAGGTAACTCCTTTCGGTGTGAATTTGGTCCTCTGTTGATTAGAGCATGCGGAACTAGATTCTGTCCTCAGATGTTAACAGATGTTCAGTACTGTAGATATTGATCACCTCCTCCCCTCTTTGACTCCTGTCGATACTTGTATTATTACCTGCAATTATTTATTCCTTCCTTAGCTCTCTTCTCTTTGTCCTGTTACTTTATGTTGACAGGTGGATTGTCAGCAGCCCGCCATTGTGCTGGTGAAAATTTAAAACAAGAAAATGTTATTGATAATTTGATAGATTATACGTCATTTATATAGAGTTTATATAACTAAACAAGCAAGAAAATTTAATATAATAATTTATACAAAATACTTATTAAATTATTGAAATAATTCTATGATTGTATTAAGTTGTTTACTTCTTTGATTTCTTTATTTATTAGAAAACAATTAATAATATTTATCTTATTTATATCCTAAACACGTCATCCATGATAATTTTAATTTTTGTAAGTTTGATATATATCAACACTACTTCTATTGTTATTATAAACCTCTTATCAAAGAGATCACTCTCAATAAACAACTTTGATTGATCAATAAATGAATTTTAGGTTAAACTTACTACATGCTTGCAATCTTTAAAATATTATGAGTGAACAATTATGTGTTGTGAATCAAACTCCAAGCCAAACTCCAATGATTTGCTATTTTGATGTAACAACGAATAAGGAGTAAATGCTCTGAATAGAAAAGAAATATCACCAAAAGCATAATGTTAGTTTTTATAATAATATTATTTTAAATAATAGAGGTTTAAAGGATAATAATTAATACACCATGAGTTGATGTATCATTCAAAGAAATATATGAAGATGATGTTATTGATGAATTTATTAACTATAATAATGTTAATGTTTTTTTTTCTATTTAAAATTTATTTTCAAACTCAATGATGAAGACAAAAAAGAAGAATAGTGATGAATATAATATTAAAAGAAACTAAAAGGGCTGCTAGTGTTATTTTATAGCTATTATTTTTCATTCTCTCATATATCAATATAGATTATAGTAATGAATTTTTTAAAAAAAAAATTATGTAGTTCTTAAACTTTTATTTTGCATAATTGAGCTCAAATTAAAACCCAATTATATATATATATTAAGGAAATATTAAATTGAAAAATAGAGAGCTTAATTAAAAAAAAAGTAAAATAAATAACAGTTTTAAAATTTATTTAAAAAGCTCATGTTAGTCCTTTATCATTTTACTTTATTAGGTAGGTGACTTGTCTTTTTAATTTTAGATAATTCAATTTAAATATCAAACTTTATTTTTTTTATTTTTTAGTCTTTTTATGAATAAAAAATAAGGGACTCGCTAGATTCCGATGTAGAGAAAAAAAGATGTCATCGCGATAATTTTATCCATTAAAACAATTGATTTTTGTGTCAAATAAGTTAATCTGGTGATATGAGTTCAAATTAAAGGTGGTTTTTTTTTTATCTTCAAAGTGTCTAAAAAACATATATGAACTCAAAAATGTTTTTTGTTTGAAATTAATTTTGAGTTTTGAAATGGTTTTTTATATTTTTAGAAATTATAAATTGTTTAACAAAATTTTAAAGATGTTTTCTAGATATTTTAAGCTAAAATAATTTTTTTAAAATAAAAATTTTATTTTTCCAACCAAAATTTAAGGAGTTTCAATCAATACATCATCTATTTTTTAAAATAAACATGTTATCTGTCTTACTAACCAAAAAAAAACTTGTATTTATCAGCTAGTCTTGTAGACCCGTGCACGGGTCTTATTTCGTGGGCATGACGCTTGGCCATACTTCAAAATTGTCTGTGGTAATCGAAGAGCAGCATGTTATTGCAGAATTTTTAGAATATAAAGACTAAAAATATGATGGCAACAATTATTTAACTATACTCCATGATAGATTGACTTGACCTCCCTTGATGGACATGCGACCCTAAGCATCCAACATGATGATCATAATGTTTACCATATTCAAAAATAAATAAATAAATAAATAAAAAGGACTTTTTATCTAACCACAGGTGGGAAAGTTGATATATATATATATGACAAAGACAAGCAACCTTCTTTATTTATCTATTGCCTTTACATGCTCTATATATTAATAAAGACAAGGAGAAATACAAGAAAGGGGAAAACCCATAGAAAGGGACTTGTAAAAGTGAAGCAATTTTCTCTAAAATTATTGGGACCTCTATCGGACATTTGTTGGACGAGGATGATTCCTTATGGGATTTCTTTGATTTGCTTCTTATTTTCTTGTAGCATTTTACCAAATATTTTGGGGACAATGATGGCTTGGATCGACTTCAAATTATAATCTTCCTCCCTCCCTCATAATTTGTAAATAATGACGCCCATTATGGATCATTTTAGTGGAGCTATCTTAAAAAAATGCCCCACTTATATAGAAAGTTTCAATTTTTTTCCTTCCATCTGAATTATATCTTAATATGTCAAAAGACATTACTTTTAATGAAATTTAATATTTTTTTGTTAAAAAATTTTAATAGAATGATCTATTTGAAAAACCTAATTTTTTCTTAAAAAAAATAGCTGTGGTAAGAATTGATACCACCCAGCTGCCTTCCAGTATATATATATATATATATATATATATATAGTGTGTGTGTGTGTCAACGTTATGCAGGAATAACTTCAAGCAGTATACATATCCAATTAAACTTGATTACAAGTCACAAAGTTAACTAAACTTGTTTTTTTTTTTTTATAAGAATTTGAAAAATTTTAGCCTATGCAAGACGCAAATAGTTGTCCTTTCCATCCTTTCATGCTTTGAATCTTAAATCTCCTAATAAAATTTCAGATGCTTTAGGTTTTAGAATTGTAATAGTAATTCCAGTTTAAAATATTTATTATTTAGAAATATATTAAAATAATATTTTTATTTTTTAAAAATTATTTTTAAAATAAGAATATCAAAATAATTTAAATATATATATATATAAGTATTTTTTGAACTAAAACAAATTTAAAATTTAAAGAATGTAGTTTCAATCTTATTACCAAACGGATTCTAGCCCATTTAGATTATGTTTGGGGCTTGCTATTAGAATCATAGCCCAAGTCATGACCAGCATACTCAATTCCTCTGTCACAACCTCCTGTCAACTGACTCCTCGGACAAACCCATCATTTCTATGTTGACTCTCAACTCACTACGTGTACTATTCAAAGCACATAAAAGCAACCAAAAAACCCATAAAAACCCCTATTAATATACTCCAATAATGACTCTTTGTTCTTCAATGACCTCTCGAGACACATAATCTAAGACAATGCTAACAATTCATGAAGAGGGACATTTGAAACTTATAACACTTAATTGAAATATATGTAATAATTGGAGGATGCTCAAAAATGGCATAAAAACAAAACACAGCAAGAAACCACGCGTGGCCTTCCTTTCTTGTCAGTAAAACACACACACCGAAGAGTAAGACCGGACTCTCTCTGTACTTAAGTCAATTCCTTCTTCCACAACTACCAGCTCACACGGAAAGGGAGGAACGAAACCAAATGGAGACCACAAACGACGTCTTCGGAGCCGAAACCGATGCTGGACGATCGAGGAGCTGGAGGTAAAGCAAAGTTAATATTCATGAGCAAAAAGTTCAAACTCTTAGTCAAAATAGTTGAATTAAGGAATGTTGGGCTCTCAATTAAGTGTGCTGCTTGACTTGTTCCAAGCTCAGTCTAGTTGTTCGATATATTTGAAAAACATGCTTGCTTTAACTTCCTTTCGCTGGAATCATTACGTTTCGATTTAATTAGCTTGTAAGTTCTTAAGTGCTTTTGAGTTTCTCTCGATGCAGAAAGACACGTGACGTTCTTGATGCAATTCACTCGCATGTTGAGTTTGTAAACAGCAAACCTCATTTCCAATTTTTCCCCCCCCTTCATGTCATGCTTTCTCTCATGCTACTTTTTTTCAGTTTCGTTTATGTTTTGGAGAGTAATGTATTCTTCTAACAGCTTATCAGGGATAGCAATATATGTTTGCTATTTTGTTCTTTCGCTCCTTTTAAACTGGAATTGATTCGGATTTTAGAATATGAAGTTCAAGTTTGTGATGTATTTTTGTAAGCATTTATGGGGAGAATATTATGATTGAATATTGATGTATTCATGGACTGGTTGTACGACAGTGTAGTGTAACATAAGCTTTTTGTTTGGGTTCGATATCTTGTGGCTTTTCTGTGAATAATATAGACTCACCGTTGGGAATTATTTCTTGCAACATGTGGCATCCAGATCAACTGATGCAGCTGGTACTAGCAGAGTGGCAGAAGTATCCGAGAGTGGATCCGACTTTGAGGGCCATGAACAACATCAAAAAGTGGGCATGTCTGATCATAATGGGCTTTCTGAAATCGAACAACTAGTGAAGGACAGACAATTTTCTAGGAAATGGTCATTTTGTGATCAAACAATTGACTTTCTGGGAACACTTTTGCTCCCCCAACGCTACTGAACTGACATTTACCCTCGTTGTGATAATCTAAATATGAAAATTTCCAAGTTTTCTCTATCATTATGCAGGGATGAAATTTATCATTTGATGGAGATACTTCATTCAAGGGTTGTTGATTTTCCAAATGTTGAGCAAGAAAAGGAACACTTAAGCGTGATTGCTAGAGATGTTGGAAGGCCCGCTACTGCCATTGAACATTAAAGAAAGTCAACTGAAGAAAAGCAGGAAGATTTGAATACCGCTATCTGGGGAACCTCAAAAAATAAAAAAATAAAAAGAGATATTCAAGTGTAATTCCAGGAGACGCTAGAAGCCCTGCAATCCCTTTTGAAAATTAAAGAATGTCAACTGAAGAAAAGCATGAAAATTTGAAAACCGTTATTTGGGGAAAATCGATCCCTCTTGTCAAGTCAACTGAGTAGAACAAATCTCAATCAACTTCCATTTTCAATGCAGCTTGAGTTTATAAATTGTGTACCATGTATATAAGTTGTGCAAGGCACATGCTTCACTCAATTCAGGTACTTTTTCATGCATCAATCGCTGAATTTTCATATATCATGTAAGATACGTGCAAAAGATCATTCTTGAGATAGCTTATACATTATTTGGTTGCCTTTAGAACTTAGTCTTAATATACATCTACATGCACGCGCGGACACACTAATATAATCTATCTTTCCAGCATCCTGTTCGAATTAAGCCTTAAAGTAAATAACTTGACCAAACTCTGACTTAGAAATTGTTATTGCACCTGCTTATGGGTGGGGGATACGACATCAGTCCTTGACACTATTTTTGACTGTGGCATGGCTGTCCACTCACATCCTCCAAGGACGAAGTTTCATTGGACCAATTGGAAAGGTTTGTGAGGAAATCGCAACAAAAAGAAAGCCAAGAATCTAAGTTCTATTCACATATACATACATACATAAATTAATGCATTTCTATATTTTCTTTTTCATTGATATTGCTAAAATGGTTTACTTTTGTACATGCACAAGTGAAGTACACAAAATTGGATGCGTATTGTGTTTTAATTTTCTTATATGTATGATTCTGGTATTTGTTTGTAGTCTCACAGCTGCCAGATGATGTTGGGGCCTCACCAATTGATATTGCAAGGGCTTATATGGTAAACCGAATATCAGAAGCAGGCTTTGGCTCTAAGAGTTTAAATACAAAAGATGAAGGGGCATTAATTCATGACAAACTGACTGCATTAAAGCCATTTTCTCCATCTCCTTCACCCAAGTCATCCACATGCTGGCCAGGTGCCATGGTTTACAGTATCAGCGTGGGTTTATAACTCCACTAGTTAGTCAAAGTCTAAGTCCCAGGTATGTGGAGCCAAGTTTTCTTATGCCAATGCTGTTTTTTTTTGGACATGTTTAATCACATGTAAATGACTATTTTCTCCTCTACACATCATCAGTTGCTTCATTTACAAGGTGATAATGATAGGCATGTGAACATGACATCATCTGCCTTTCAGCAGTCTCAGACTCCCGTTATGGACAGGTAATTTTCGATATTCGTAGTCATCATCATGTATTTCTGTCTTGAGAATGTGATTTATTTCAACAGGATGCCATCATGTTAATCTGTTATCTTGGACAAGAGAGAAATAAAATTTATGGACAGGTAAATTTTCCACGTGTGCAGGTTTGTGTATTTGAGTGGAAACACTCTGTGATTTGTTTCAATTGGATGTCATCATGTTCGTTTGTTTTCTTGGACAAGAAAAATTAAATTTTTTGGCATATTGGTGAACTTGCAGTGGGGCGGGGGAATATGTTTTTAAGCTAAAAAAAAAATATTGCACTTAACAATTTTGTTTTGCCCTGGTTGGGACTTAAACACTCCAGTGGAATTTTAGATGCATTGGCTGCAGGAAAATGAATTTCTGGGCCTAAGGTGAATCTTTTCTTCCCTGTCATAGAAATTTTCTGAGTGACTCTGTGTTGCTGCCGTCCTTGTAGAACTAGCATCTTTATCAATAAACTTTCTGGTATTGTTCTCAACTTCATTCCTTGAGCATGCAGGTGAATTCAAGGGGCAAAGCAGTGTATGATGGACATAGATCTGTTGGACCCATTCAAAGGACTAGGATACAGCGTAAATTTGTTGCAGAATCTCCTTCTAGAGGATCTGCTAATTATCATTCAACTTTAGACAGTTCTCAGGTGGAAAACTTGAAAGCTTTTGAAGGATTATTTTCTGGTGAAAAGTAGAATATTGAAACAGGAGGAACAAGTGGCCCTTCAGAATTTCTGTTAGCAGATAGTAAACCACAAAGCTCTGAAGTCGGTGTTCCAACTGTTCCTCCATATTCCAGGCAGGGTGCGCAGAAAATATTAGAACACCTTGACAGCAATCTGCCAAATCCAAAAGAGAAATCTGCCGAGTTTAGGTTAGCCACCTCCTGGAAAAAACTGCTCTTTAACAAGAATAATAGCTTGGCCAATTTGGGAGGCCTTGACTCTTCAGGTAAATCAGATCAAGATGACAAAAGGAATTCAGTTCAGGGGACTGTAGATAGAGGGAATGTTCTCTTTAACTTCGCTGCTCGAGGAGATTCTATTCAAGCTAATGATGCTGCAAAGAGTAACACTTCAGCTTCAGACATGAAAGCTGTTCCAAATGCTGCTGCCTAGGATGTTCCAAGCTTTCAGAACAAACCTCCTACTAACTTTTCAGGGAACAAACCAGTTTTGCCTTCTATCACCATTGACAAGCCTGATCAGAGGTGGGCGTTATCTTCCAATAAGAGTTCTGGATTTACTTTCCTCGTTTCTGCATCGCCTGGCATACTCTCTGAGCCTCCAACACCAACCATCATGCCGTCAACCTCAGTCACTGTTGTGTCACCACCAGAAGATGCATCTTCAAGTCCATATAGTTTGGCTTTAAGAGGTCTGGTCATGCACTTGTTTTTTCTTTTCCTTCAACAAGCAACGAACCTATACAACACAATGCGTCTTCCGATCTGAAGTTCAACTTTGGATCAGAGAAGACGACTAGGGGTGTATTCAAGATTAAGATTGTGATAGCAGTAATGGTTAAAAATATTTTTTATTTAAAAATATATTAAAAAAATTATTTTTAATTTTTTTAAATCAACACATCTAAACAATATAAAAACATAAAAAAGTTATAAAATTTAAAGAAATATGATTTACACCATGTTTGCAAACACTTCCTATGATATCTTTCACTCTATTGGCAAAGATGACAATGTCATTTGTTATTAATAAAATAATGATATTTTTAGGTATTATTTTAGAAGAAATGTCATTTTTAAGGTATTCATTCTTTTTCTAAAATTTTTCAGAGTAACAGTGTTGAATTATTATGTTCTCTTGAGATCTAATTTTATCTATGACAATAAAATAAATATTAGTGAGAAAGACAACAATTCAAGTTTTGGAGAAAAAAAATTATTTTTCTCATTCATATATCTGTGTGTATATATATATATTGATAAAAACAGATCTTTTGATTAGTAATATGTTTTTTAAATAAAAAAATAACGGCAATCAAAATAACTAAAGATTTGAATTGAGGGAATAAATGCATTTCTTCACCCAAAACGTATTTTCTTATTTATGTATTTTTTTAACTATTTTTTTTAGAAATAGATTTTTTAAAATAAAAATGTATTGCAACCCAAAATGCATTTTTTAAATAAAAAATATGATTTTTTAATTAAAAATATTATTTTTTTCATTGAATTCTGCTCTTTAAAACAAAGATTAATTTTTTTGGGAGCAGATCATGCTGACCGAATCCTTTATTTATTTTTCAATGATTTTATCATTTGATATCTAAGCAATAAAACATAAACAGATTAAAATTTAAGATTGAAATATAAAAACGAGATGTAATATAAGAAAAAACAAATAAAAAACGATGTTAACATAACTTTTGAGAATGAAATAGCAAAGAAAAAAGGTATGATAACTAAAAAAAATAAATTCAGTGCATAATGTCGTTCATAATAAATAAATAAAAACAAATGACAAACAATGCATAGCAATCAATTTTTTTAAAGTTGTAGCAGCATGTATTGTTAAAGAATGGAAAGTGTCCGATGACTAATTAAAATGAAAATAAAAATAAGGAAACATTGAGTGTTTTCCAATTATTTTTTTTAATAACCCATCATTCAAACAGTTTTTAGGTATCATGATTAATTTTCAGGCCTATTAAATACTTTATTAATCTAATAAATAGATAAAATATTATAAGAGTAACAAACATGTATAAAACAAATCAAATCCAGATAAAAAAAAAAAACAATACCCTTTTCTCATACCACCATCTCAAGTGCCATTTTTTTTTTCTTGTTTTGTTTCTTATAGTTATAGTATGCACTGTTAAAGGAGGTGAATAACAGTGTTTTTCGACTTTCTGATAGCCCATAGATGACAGGGCCATCGGCCTATCAAACTGGCCCAGATGGGGCAAACAAAAGTGGGTCACCACGGGCCCAGTGTTTCATTGTCGTGAATCGATTTTGATGATGTTAGCAGGAGGTGGCATGGCATGCATTCTTATCACAGAATTGAAGAATTTGTGTACAGAAAGCGATTGGTTCAATTTCAACGTGAGAACACGATGCCATGGGAATCACCTGTTCCTCTCATTTTGATTGCAGAAAGAACTTATCCCTTTCAGCTATCTTATAATTATCATCATTATTCACCCTTTCCCTCTGGGTTCCATCTTCACGTCTTCATGGTCGCCTTTCTTCTGCTTTTACTGCTTTATTTTTATCTTGCCTTCTCTTAACAAAAATATGTGTAAGTTTCCAGTTTCTTAATTCTTTTTTACTCTGCTGTTTCTATTACAGCATTATATCTTAAAATTTCATCTAATAATTTAAATTTTCATACTAAAATTGTTATTTAATATAATATCAAAGTTTTATTTACAAAATGGAAGTTTAAATCTCATCATCTTTCTCTTCTTTTCTAATTAATGGGAGCTCAAAGTTACCTCATGACAGTAAAATTGGAAAAAAGAAAAAGAAAAGAAAAGAAAACGGTTGTGGGACTGAAGATTCCAAAAGTTGTTAATAAAGGCATGGAATTGGATTTTCCATCTGTGGATTTCGGGTTGCGTTCCAACTGTTGTAAGGAAACAAAAAACAAAAAAGAAAAGAAAAGAAAGAAAGAAACGAATGCATGAGATGCCACAATTATTAAGGTATCGGAATAGGAGGAATACAGGAATAGTAGAGCTGGATATATTACCACTAGAAGACAGCAAGATACACAGAGAGCAAAGTCCAAAACAAACCCTAGAGTTGTGTGCGGCAGGGAAGGGGGGCGTGTCTGGGTGTGGAAGAGGCCAGAGGTGAAATGACATTGAAATGAAATTAATGCGTGAGGCAGACATGAATTTGACGTTTCAGATTCTAATGTCAGAAATGGGGTTGCAAATCGCAGAGTTGCAGCAGCAGCTGCTGCTGTGTACTGTAGTAGCTTAAAGCCACCATGCACCAATAATCTGTGTATTATTTGGTATTTTGTCCCTCTCTTCTGTAAAATAAACAACAAGGAGGAACAAGACCACGATATTTGCCAGCTTGTAACCTACCACAATCCACTTGCAGATCCCGAGGACAATCAATATTTACATATCTCCCTTCTCTATAATTGTTTACACTTTTCTTTTTGTTTCCCTTCCGTATAATTTGCGAGATCACACGCGAATTATCTAACTAATTTCGATGAGACTGTTCTTCTAATTATCCTCTTAATGACATGTCTTTACAGGCTATCTTCGGGATTCAAACATGATAAGATATGATACAAAATCAATGTTCTTAATTACCGTGTAAATATGAATAATTTATTTAAAAATTAGATTAACAAGGGCCAACGTAAAAGCTGACAGTTCGATTATTCAATCGATATCAATCAAATCAAATTCAATCAATGGATACTATCAATTTAACCTAATATGAGTCCTTTTCGATCTTCATTTGATTGGAAAAGAAATTTTCTTTAATTTTTATTCAAAATATTCAACAGCAAGGGAAAACATTTTCATTTCGTTTCATTTCGAAAACAACTCTACAGGAGCAGAAGCTTTGAATATTTAATTTCCTGTAAGTGTGACATTATATTAAATCCAGGCTCAAAGGGTTGAAAGAGAATATCTAAAATACTATCATCATGTTGCTGCCATCGTCAACACTAACCCCTCCATTTGCCACCATGACCATGCACACCAAACCATTAAATCCATATTTTTTTACTTCCATTTTTTTAGCCCATACCCCCACAAAATCCTAAGATTTTGAGTGCAATTAAGAATAACTTCAACCATATAGCTATTAATAAATGGGAGATTTAAGCAATATCTAAATTTCTCTTCATTTCCTTGATATAATATAAAATTCAGGTTCCGAAATCCGTACTGTTTGTTTGAAGACACGTACCTTTTGTTTTTTCCTTTCGAAATTTCATTTTTCCACAAGCGGATCCTGTGAAAGGAACAGAAAACTTTGACCGTGTAGCCACTTTAGTCGAGAGTTCGAGGAAATTAAAGGTTGAAGCAACTGTTAAAGTGTTTGCTCTATCTTTAGTGCTTTTATGGAGGATTATGATCAGGCTGTAGAGATATATGGAATGCCATTGCAGGAGCTAAAATGGTGGTCCAGAAATTTCATTTTCAAAGAGGTCATGGACAATGATGATCAGTGGTAGACAGACAAAATCATTTCTTAGAGATACCTACTTTTGAAAGAGAAAATAAACGTCTTTTTTCATATATTTCATTTGAAAATATTATTAAGCGGAAGTGGAGGTTGGCATACAAAGCCGTTACACATTTTTCTCGATTGGATTTCAAACAGATCGTTAATATATACATTCATGAAAAATCTCTTTCTTATATATCCACTTAGATTCAAATTCGAGATGATTACTCCAATCATAGAATAACCTAAAGGGTGTAATCACCTCAGACAGCACATGAATATTTGCATAAAAAAATATTATTATTTTTTTACCCTTATTGATGCTGGAGACTAGTTGCATGGACTACACGTATTAACAAAGTTCTTTTCATATAATGAATTAATTTCTTTCCTGGCTGCCAGCCATTGAGCTTTTGTCATATCTCTTTTGGGACCGTATAAGCTCTGCGTCCCAAGGGATGAGGTTTTTCTATTCCTGTCATTAATTTGGTAACTCCTTCATATGAAATATGCAAACAATCTTTCCAAAAAAAAAAGACACATGCAAACAAGTTAAGTAGTAAAAGTGTTGATGCTTTGATCTATCAATTCAAAGGATATTTCATTATCTATGCTAGTAATGGCAAAACATAGATCCATGAGAAAATCTAGGCATGATAGTGCATATTTACTCAAGAGAGCTTTCGCTAAGCTAGGACCACAAGCTCACACATATACATCTTTTTGGTACGTACGTACATTCAAAAGTAATTTTCTATTTGATTTACGTTAAAAACGTGAATTTTTTAAGTGATGCAATTATAAAAGAGAGGAGGAATCCAGCGGATAAGCTTAGTGAAACATATAGAGTAGGCACTCGCCTCTTTTATTTCTTTTCTATGATAAAGGAGAGTTTAAAACTTGAGATGCTTGGGAGGGAGGGAATTGTGACAGCAAATCGAAGTGCTGTAAGTATAAAGGCCAGAACTCATCATCTTATTTCATAGATACTCGAAAAATGAAAAGAGAGATCCATCACTTTATATTTCCCATATTTAATGAAATAAATGGAGAATTAGGATTTGAAGGAAAACCATCCCAAATTATGAAGCTGAAGGCCAATTAGGCATTGTGTTTTGACCAAGAAAAAAAAAGGACGTGGTAAATAAAGTGAAGAATACACTATCTATTATAAGTCTCTGAATGGGAAGAAGATTCAACCATCAATCTGAACAAACATCATTATTTTCGAATTGGTATGTGTACAACTTACATAATAGCAATGGTTAATATTGTTGTTGCTCTATTTTATTTCGTGACAGTAAGTAACTTTCAAATTGATGCATTCCATTACATATGCATTAGAAACTCTTTTCTAGGCAACAAACAAGAGAGAGACCTAAGTAAACTAGGCATAATTTTTAACATGTACTCGTATAAGAGAAAATGATACTAGAAATATTTGGTGAATTTTTTAAGAATAACAAATTTTAACGAATTGGGATCCTCTTAGGTTAATTTATGGTTATATATATATAATCATGTTGGTGATCAAATAATCAAACTCTTGTCTCTTGGTTGGTGAAATAACTAAACCCCCTCTTGGTTTAAATTTCAATGGTTAAGGTTTCATTCCTATAAGCTGCTAGTGGGTAATCGAGACGTTTTAAAATTACTGGTCTATAAAAAATCTCAAGCCATTAATTGATTTCACAAACATTATATGAATTATAGTTACCCTTAATAAATTGAGGAGATCCAAATTCAACTTTAATAATTAAAATGCAATACGCAAATCTAATATCTGATTGTTTATATTACTTTTTTAAAAGAAAAATGAGAAAGAAACTCTAGGGTACCCTAAGGTTATATTAAGATGATCAAGTCTTAGTCCGGCAAGTTCTTTTTTGAAAAATTCTTCCATCAAGCTTGCTATAATTAATAACACGACCAAACCAAAAGACTTGGCTTTCCTATTGTCTTTGTCCAACCAATGCCTAATATGCTAATACACAATCATGATCTTTAATTTCTCTTTTGTGCCAAGATCATAAGTCTCAATATAATTACCTATATGTGTGTGTGTGTGTGTGTGTGTGTGAAGCGTAAGTAAGCTGCTAATTATGCCCAAATCAATGATGATCATCTAGCTTTGAGGGAGATGATGTTTCACACTTGTTTTAATGTAAAAAAAATATACTAAAAAAAATCAGCATAATCTCTTAGTAAGTCCCATCATTATCAGATTATATATAGCTTAAGACCCCATTACTCACAATTAACAAAGAAGATGGAGGATCATATAGATATTGACGTAATGAAAATAGCTTCCATAAAGTTCTTACATCAAGTGAAGTAAACAATAGCTCACAAATACAATATTGGAGAAACATAGATTCATATATATATATATATATATATCCTTAATTAAGACACGTTGAAGTCAAGGATTCTTAATATACTTCAAAGAGCATGGAGTTTCATGGAGGTCTGGTTTTGAAAAATCAAAACCATGATCAATTGTTCGGCAGTGCAGACCTTGACATTAGATGCTTCTCACTGCCCTGTGCAAAGTCATCAAGTGCAAAAGTAAGTAAATAATAGTGATTAATTAAGAACAGCAACTCATCAAGTCCCCTAACAAATTGCGACACAAACACACACACATATCTGATAAGCCACTATACAAAGAGAAAACATTAACACGGCAGGCTGCAGGAGACCAATCAGAAGTAAAACTGGAAAACTAGTAACTCTACCCATGTTACAAGAAAATTTCACAAATTAGTGATATAATTCTATTCTCATATTTTTGATGGATGATATTGATATTTGTGCTTACTATCAATTTGGTTATGATCATTCTATGATATAGGGTTAAGCTGCAGAAAGTGGGAACTTAAGGTAGAGTTGCTAAGAAACCAAACTAGTTAACAAGAAGCATCAAGCTCGATAGCTCAAAATTAACATACCTTTATATTGGCTGGAGTAATTAATTTTATGTAGAAAAACTCATGAGTCAAAGTCATCATCTATAACTAGATCGATTAAAAATCCTTCATGCACCAATACCACGTCATTTTGTGATAAATGAAGCTTTATTAAGGAACATGTAAAATACGATTTTCTTAAGAAAAAAGGAAAGAAATGCAAAACACAACTTTCAAAATCCAGTTTTAATTAAGGAGCTGAGTGGCTTTTTTCGAGAAAAACATGTTAATTAAAAAAGATTAACTGATAAACAATGCGAATTCATGAAGAAATTTTCCTTTCTTCCAATGTCATTTCAAACCACTATCAAATCACGTTCTAAATCATGAGCAGGTTTGAAGAAATGCAAGAGACTAAGAGGGAGGGAAACGCGAATTTGGTTTCCATAGAATATAATATATATATATATATATATAGAGAGAGAGAGAGAGAGAGAATTAACAATGTAAACTACATTTATTTTTGGTTAATTATAAGTTCTCAAATACTTACATCATCCACCTTAGTTTGGCTGTTAGTCCCCAACATCAATCCAAAATGAATATGAGGGAAGTGTGCCCACTGGTCAAACAAGATGTACGAGTGATCAATACCCCAAAAGAAAAGGAAATTAATATAATATAAAATAGTTTCGCAAAAGTTTTCTGATCAGCTTTGCAATGATGTTTGATAGTCCACTTACATTTTTGGCAGCAGTGCTGAAAGCTTCTCTGTGACTGATATCAGGATTATTGGCCTTGATCCTCTGAATCTCCTCTCTACAAAAGCACATTTTACTTTTTAATAAATGTACATAAACTAAGAACATTCAATAAAGGGTGTCACCAAGCGAAAGATAAGGAAAATTCAAGGAAGAGAGACTGAATAATTTTACAGTACTTTATGAACTGATTATATGCAGAAGGTACTCGCTGCCTCTTCTCGGGAGCTGAAAATGGAAAATAACAGCACAAACATGATCGCTACAAAAATTAAAATATATATATCCTTTATGACTATATTTAGAAAGTAAGACAAATGAAATCATCAACCCCCCCAAAAAAAAGAGTATGGAAATGAACATAAATTAAGCAATCATCCAAGAACAGTGGAAATCTCTATCTTACGGCGATTAACAACCCTTTCTTGAGTGACAATGTTGGCAGCTGGGGTTCTCACTGAGATCTTGCTGTTGAATTTGGAGGAGGATCCCGGGTCAATTCTGTAATCGTGGGAGTTGCGGTTCGATGCCTGCCCAGAACGAAAAAAGAAAAAAGAATATTTAGTTCGCATAATTAGTAAAAGTAATTAAGCCATCGATCAAATAGTTATGAAATCAGAACAACCAATTAGAATTGGCCATTTATTTATTATTTTTTTGGTACATGAAAAACCAAAGCGAATAAAACCCAAATTGACAGACCTTGGAAAAAGGGCTCTAATCAAATGCCAATAAGACAAAACTAATAAAAAAAGGAATCATTGACTCAAGAACCCTAACAACTAATGTCTAATCAAATCAAAGTTTTAGCATGTAAATTTTTATTAGGGAGCACAAGAAAGTAGGGAAAGGAAAAACCCTAGTGATCTATGGAGCCTAATGCAACTGTTGTGGCCGCAAAAATCAGCTAATGTAGCCTTAAAAAGCAAGAAAAATAGGATCGGTTATGGCGGCTGCTAGGTTATATTCTACAGTATTATAAAAATAGTCCAACAGATAAATCAGAAATGCTTTGAAAAACTCCATCGGTTTCTGTTAAAATTCAGATTCTAAGGGCGGTTTTGATTCCCTTAAAAGGAGCAAAAGGACCCCCAAACCCTAGATTTTATAGGCTATATAGCAAGCAGCAGCCCCCTAAAAATAAGCTAAAAATATATAGTTATTACTTATATATCACCTGAACTTGATCTTGCCATGGCAGTGACTGAAAGGCAGATGCCATATTCACGGACCATATATTGGTGCAGTGCCCACATCGGACGGTCACGATGTCAAACAAGCTGCTGCATGGAACACTCACCTGTAACACAACACCACTATTACTCTACTGATCTCCATAGAATGTTATGGTTACTCAAACAAATCTCATCCTTTCTTTTTTTGAAAAATATTGATTACTAACAGTTTCACATCAAAACTTAAAAAACTATCCATAAATGTACATTGAAAATTAACAATAAGGAGTTTTTTGAGATAAGGGGATAATTCCTTCAATTCTCTCTTGATCCATGCTATGAAATATGAAGATAGAGGAAGAGCAAGGAAAGATCAAAGCGAAAGATTTTTTGCTTAATTCCAATAGGGTTCTTTTGCATAAAATTAAGGGTTTGTAAATTTCTCTCGAGGAAAAAAAAAGGGAAAGGTTTGGGGAAAGATAGCACTAGAAGCACAAGTGCTTATAGGGGTGTTACTTCATCTTCTTGTGAAGTGGACAGAAGTTCCATAATCGAGATCTGGGTAGGAAGATTTTCTTCAACTGGTTGGGTCTGTATGAGATATAGAAAGATGGCTTCGACAAAGCAGGCTTTGTGTTGGCTGGTGTTTCAAAGAAAAAAGGGTGGCTATTATATTCTGAGATCCCATTTTCATGTTTCTCTTGCTAGCTATAACAAAAAAAGCTTCGGATTGTGCAGCACTTCTGTGGTGCATCAATATTAGTAAAGGAAAGGTTATTAGCCACAGAGATAGAGAGCGAGAAAATCAAGTGGTAAGGAGTCGTCTTCATCAGGTTTATCGGCAAATGGCTTCTTTTGACGTCAACCCCTTTATTCACGAACAAAACGTAGTCAATTAATTATCTCTCTCTCGGTCTCTATTTGGTCTGTAGCAGCGCTACTCTTCTTTGACTGCAAAAGAAGAAGAAAAGAAAAGTCCAACGATGGAGACCTGACTGTTGCAAAATCAAGAAACCCCAGAAATAAAAATCAATAGATTTTAGTTTAGAAAATTAGCACGGGAGCGAGCCTGGTCACATAGACCAGCTTTTATCATGATCTAAAAATGTTTCTTTCTGATATATGCAAGGAAAGAAACAGAACAAAACAATACTTGTGTGTGTACATAAGGACTGGCCTAAATCAGAACTGAAAAAAGAAAGCAGATCCCATTAAAGAAGAAATCATGCAGAGATATATACCGCAAGAACTATATTGCAAAAGTTGCAAGGGATGTAGCAGAGTTGCTCATTAGGCACCGCATCGATGCAGTTTGACATGATGTTTCTCGAGGATATTAACAATCAAAAGATTATAAGGTCTTTAGGTCAAGAAGAAGAAGAAGGACCACAACAAACAAGAGGAAGCACAAAGAAGATATAAAAAGAGGGAGCTAGCTAGCTGCTCTTGCAAATTGCAAAGAAACAGAAAGCAGAAAGCAAGAGGCTTTTATGATTCTCTCTTACAACTTCTTTGCTTTGATACTGGACTATTGTATCACGACAGTAAGACTCTATGGCCCATATATATAGAAAGTAATGCTTTAGAGAGAGAGAGAGAGAGAGAGTAAAGGATGCTAAAGCCAATAAAATTGAGGGCAAAGAAGGGCGAGTATTTTTAGTGGCGCTAAAATCAGGCAAGAAATGCTAGGAGCTTGAAAGGGAGAAAAGGAAAGGAGTAAAATATTGGGAATAAGGTGAAAATATAAGAAAGTTAGGGTTTTTGGGCTGGGAAGAGGATGGCTTTTGGCAGCATTAACTCCATGTAACTATCATGATCAAGTGAATGTGACCTTACGCTCTTCAATTCTGCTTTACCACGGCGGACGAGGGGGGCGAAATTTTTCATTTTTTTTGTATTTTGAAACATGTGTGTATGTTCGCTCGTTTGTTTGTTTATCTTGTGTTTATACTCGCTAGATTATAGCTGACCTTGTCATCTATGTGTTTAGGTCGTCATCTATGTGTTGGGTCATTTTACAATTATGTTTTTAGTAGGTGAAAGAATTTAATGTCAAAAGGGTTCAACTTTTTCCTCTTGTCAAGATTTAGGTATAAAATTTCCTTCCAAACTCGAGGGGTTTGACGAGATGTTTTCCTTTCTTAATTATTGGGGTTCAAATCTTATCTTAAGATATGTAATTAGTTCTTAATTATGAATCTTCTAGTTTTAATTAATGATTACAAGTGAAAAACGATTCAAACGATACATTTGATTGTAAAGGAAGACATTTCATTCCAAAACGATCGAAGTACCTCTCAACTCTTGTGTGTAATCAAGGAGCAAGAGAGTTCACAACTAAGAGCTTTTTTCTTATTTAAGCAAGAGATGACTAGGAGAACGAGATAACTTGCAGGAAGAACTAGCTATAGCTAACTAATTTGTCCAAGGTCCCATTAAAAGGTGTACGCTAAGGTCAAAAGTGTCAAGAACCATCCTATTAATAGAGCATTTAATTATAAATTAAGAAACATTCTACAAAAAATAATTATGAAGAGAGAGTAAATTGAAACAGGAAGAGAAAAATGTTATCCAAAAGGGTCAAATTCCTCATCCGTGGAATCAATTACCTCCAATTTCTTTATACAAACAAAAAATAATAAAATAAATTTGAAGAATATCAAAAACTAGATAAGAAGATAGAGGTCTTGATCGTTAATTATTCTTCCAAGGAGGCAAGAGAATAAGTGCCGGAGAGAGGTAGCGGTCAATGAGTTATAACTCTACTGATATTAGTGTTTTTCATCCTTCTTAAAGATCTTGGTTTCCGACCTCTCCTTTATAAAAAAATAAAAAAATAGTTGAGTTGATCGATTCTCCTAATTTATTGTGATCGGTTTCCATGTTGTGACCGACAAAATGGTCTAACGAGCTAGTAAACATGGCCCCGTTTTATCAACTCTTTGATTTTCTAGTTAGTCCAATCGACCTAGCTAGTTTGGTTTTAATAATTAAAAAGCATAAAGATCTAGTAAGTTTTCGTAGCTAATAATGTTAATTTAAAATTATTGTTGGCCAAACCGATGCTAAACAAAATACTATATGAATACAATTAATTATTGGCAATATAATAATTTTATGGGTTAACCATTTATACGATTGCTTACTCCTAGAATAAACACTTTTCAATTGACCATGAGTAAGGGGCTAAATTGTGAAGCATTTTGTGAGTAAGTATCAAGTTGTGCCTTCAAGGAATGAAAAGGGAGCAAACTTAACAAAGAGAGGCTAAATTTTATCAACTTGTGGAGGCATTCATTCCCATCAATCATGGCTCTCGAGCACGGCTTTCAACACGGAAACAAATTGATTTAATTTAAACCTTAATATTTTTCTATTAGAATTTTTTTTTTCTATCTTTAGTGATTTTTCACTATAAACAGAGAATCTTTAATATTGTATTCAACCTCATTACGAATAAATCTCTGAAATTTATTTTTTTAAGCTTTGTAAGTATGCTCTATATATTTTTATATATGGAACAGATTAAGACAGTAAGAATGCTAACAAAAGCATTATAAGGAGAGAAATAATAATGGAGTGTAAATAAATGTAGATGGGTTGAGTTTGGATTTATAATTAAATTTAATATAATTTCTGATATTTTATAAATTATAAATTTAATTTTTTAATATTTTTAGGATCCAAGGAAGTTAAATATATTAGATTGAACTAAATTCTTTATGGATATTATAAATATCAATTGATTGGACTTATATTATCAACTTTTATGAATCTGTTTTTAGAAAGGTATATTGACACATCTAATATTATGTTTAATTTTCTACTTTCTCTTCTTCTCTCTAATAAAAAAAGAACAAGTTTTTTTTTTTACGTTTAAAGAAATCTAATAAGAAGTTCATTAAAAAGAAATCTAGAGCTGAAATATTTTTAACTAAAATAAAAATAAATATTTAGTTTATAAACTATTAAATATAAAGACAAAAAAAAAGATATATAGATTACATCAGGTTAATTAAAATTTTAAAAGTTCAAACTTGTCACTTGATATCTGATATTCATTTCTTAGAATTATTTTACCAGTTATTACTTATAATATTCATATTATTTTACTTTGAAGTTGCTCAATTTCACGAGAGTAACAACGCGGCTGAAGTTTGTGTTAGTGTACGATATCACAGTAGTTGAAAAAAGAATTAACGTCGAATATTTATCACATAATTTACAATTCATAATTACAGTACCCAGAAACGCTGAATTTTTAAACCAGCTACCTGCAGAAATAAAGTACAGGACAAGCACAAGAAATAGAAGGACAGCGGAGAAGAAGGGTAATGAAGAGCATGATTGCATACTAGGATCTCTTCTTTCTCGACTTTTCCAACATGATAATGGACTGATTGTAATGCCTCTTTAGGTTCGGTCGCTTTCCATGTCTATTGTAATAATAAATCGTCATGAGAGTTCATGTTAGGTGTTGCAGATGTGGGCAGTGAATACCATATAAGGTAGGAGTGAAAATTACACACATTGGTGTATTCATATGCAACCACAATTTCCGAATATTGTATTTAAAATAAGATGCATTATTGATTTTATTTTAAATTATTAAGGTCCATGGTTGGTTTATTTCTTGTCATTCTTATTGCTTGGTAAATTGATAATTTTAAATTTATCAATTCATATCATATTACAGGTTATATTTATGAATGTAATGGTAGATTTATTTTGAGTTCGAGTAGCCTAGTTCAAATCCTCAAAGAATTCATAAAAGAAGCCTCATTGAAGACTATTTATATGTGGTGACTCTAGCACGAGTTAAATATTTTTAAATTTAAAATTTTTATTTATTAGAGGTACAAGAGATGCACCAAGGGCACTGAAATCGTGTAGATGGTATAAATGAGCTTCGGCCATTGAATAAAAAAAAATCTTATCATTTATCAATTGAAAATTATTGTTATTTTCCAAAAAAGAAATGGGTTTTTCTTATTTTTTTGGGTATATATTAGGCTAAAATTTTAATGGAATTAATAAACTTATTATTGAACTAAAAAAATACTTCCGCCAACACAAAATATTTTAAAAAAATTTGCACATGGTATTTTACAAAATGCTCAATTATACAAAGAAATCTTTTTTATTTTTTTTTAATGCTTGGCCATGATACAAATTAAAAATAAATAAATTGATAATTATTTTCCGGTATTGCTCCATTTTTGTTTATCCATTTATTTTAACACATGCAAAACAATAAAATCATGCATCACCCACCCACACAATATCATTTCACTAATTACAACCCAAACCACATAATCATCTCAGAATGAATAATTAACCCAATTATCACAATAACATCAAGATAAATTAAGAATCTGTTCAAAGCTCAAAATCAACCTTCGATGGAGGATGGGAGTGACCAGAATCTACTGGAATGGATGGAAGCCATATCAACACACTGTCAGTGTTGGGAGCGTGCTGCTCACTCACTGGTTAGGGAGTGGAGGTGGCTCAGTTAGTTCACAAGTTGCACGACGTCTACCTCTCTTTTTCTACGCTGACGGTGACGCCTATCGCTGCTCGAGGGAGGAGATCGCAGAGGAAATAGATGTGATTTCACTCCTTTTTGCCTTTTCTCCTTCAACCATCTCTGTATTTTTTTTCTTTTTTCCTTTTCCTCTCTTTCATGGCTGCTGCAATTATTACAGATAAAGGAGGAAGTGGTTGTCTTGTTGTGGATGGCGTGGAGGACTTGGGTTTCAGGAGAGAGAGGGCATCAATGTTAACGGTAGTGATGGGTGTCTGTTGTGGAATGATCGGTGGTGTTGTGGAGTAAGTGTTGGCCGATGGGTTCCTATGACAGCCAGGGACGGCTTGGGAACGAGTGCAACCTGTGTTTTTAAAAGTTTTAATTTTTTTTTAAATTGAAAATTAATATTTTTTTAATAATTATATATCATCTTAATAACAAATATTTATAAAATAAAAAATATTCATTTAATATAATTTTTAATAAAAAAAATATTTTGAAAAATAATATCTATGGTGTTTTTTTTTGTGTTGGTTTTTATTTTAGAAAACATAAATCGGCAATACTTGTTAGGCTGTCTCCCTTCCCCCTGTTTTCTTGTGAATTTCCTCTAGAATTTTAATTGATGAATGATTCAGGGGCTTGATTTATGGAGATCAGATTAAAAACAAAGTATCTATGCTGTGATTGAGGGATTTTGAGGCTGAAGTTGGAATCTTGGCTGAATATCTATGATTGAAAAGCTAAAATTGAGGGATTGTGATTCTAGGCTTCATTGCATGATTTCATAGGACTCAATTGAGAGAAAACATGTGTTAACTTGGATTAAATTGAATTAAATGGATTGAATTGGACTAAAATATTGGACTAATTTGAAAAGAACAATGTAGGACAAATATATAATTGATTCCTTGAATATTTTCTCCTTTTCATTACAATCCTTGAATTTTAAATTCTTTTCATTTTCATTTAATAAGGTTTAAATCTTGGATTTTTTTTTCAATTTAATCTATAAATTGATCTTTCTAATATGTTGCTTTTCAATTTTAGTCCTTGTTTTTTAAAATTTTATAATTTTAACTGAATTCACCCTATATCACATTTTTCTTTTCAATTGCATCCTTAACTAAATTAGAACCTCATATTTAATCACTTGTTCAAATTCTGGTTCAAAAAAAAATTGTTTTTATTTTATAAACATTTTTGTATGATTATTACTAGCTTAATTAGACACTTAAAATTACATAAAAATAATGAAGAAATTATTATGGTTGGATATATACAAAAACAAAGATAAAAAAAATTAGATTCTAACATCCCATATAAATTAAAAGTGTAAAAGATAAAAATATTTATATATAAATCTATATTTTAATATTTTATATAGATGGTGGCCATCATTTCTTTAGTGGTTCATTATGCTCATTAATGATTCATACGATAAAAGTATTTATATAAAAATTCATAATTTAATTAAGTTTGAAAAAATAAAATAAAATTCTGTTATATAAAACAATTAAAACTTAAAGAATAAAAAAAAACCCTAAAAATATATGATGAGTTAGATTGGATGAGCAGAACACCTTAGTTAATGTGTGAATCACATGCAATAATGTGTGGTAGTGCACTATTATTTATGATTATATTAGAAATAACGAGTTATATATTTTATCAGTGATGTGACACGTGTAATAGTTGGAGATGTATGGTAACTTTTTTTTATGTTTTCCTATCTTTTTTTCTCTTTTCTTTTTAGAATTCACGCTGATTTATGAAAAAAAATTATTTTATTATTTTGTTTTTGTTTAAATTTAATCTGTATTTTTTTAATTGTTATTTTTTACTTTAGGTTTTTTTTTATAATTTTTTTATAAAAATTTATCATATAAAATTGAGGTGATTAAAAATTGAGTTTCATGATTTCTTTCAAGGGGGTGATCTTGATCTCATGAACCGAATCACGTGTTTAAAAGGCTAACATAGATTGACATTGATATTTTTTTAATCCTTCTTTATAATGATTTTCTTTTTGAATTTCATCCTTAAATATTTGATTTGTTTGAAATTAAGTTTTGTGATTTTCTTTACTTTTTTGTTTATAGGATTATCTTAATTTTATGATTCAGGTCACAACTTTAACAATTTAATCCTAGTTGACTTTGGTTTTTTCTTAGGTTATTTTTCTAAGATTGATTTTTTTTTTGTTTTATTATCTGACATTGAATTAATTTGAGAATTAAGTTTTATAATTTTTTATTTTTTTATTAGATTATCACATTCACATAATCCAACTCACATGGCTTGGGAAACTTGCTCGAGTTTGCTTATGTTTTGGTCCTCTTTGTTATTTTATTATTTTATTTTGTTCTTTTATATTTGGATTATTAAGAATTGAGCATTATAATTTTTCTATATATAAAACCTTGTATTTTATAGATAATTTAGACAATGTTTTACATAACCTACTTGAAAATAGGTCAACTTATATATATATATATATATATATATATATATATATATAAACTCTCTTTTATTTTCCAACATAAACAAATTTATTTACATAATATCATACAAATGAGCTTTTCTTTTAACATATGAACTCTAATATTTTTCTTCTATTCTTATTATAAGGTGTTTATTATTAGATCTCAATAACTTATTTTTCAACACTCGATTAATGCAAATATATTATTTATTAGGTGAAGAACAAATTAATAATGTATTATTTTTAGCGTGGATATTTTGACACATTACAGTACTCAATTAGCATCCAAATTATTATCATATTATACTCAACAGATTTCTTTTCTTAAACAACATCCATTTCACATTTTATATTTTGAAAAAACAAAATATTTATTTAATTTTATTGAATTTAATAAAAATTTTAGTTGAGTCTTCTTTACATAAGACCCTATCTAAAATTGTCTTGCCATTTCTTGAATAACAACATCATAAATAAATTATACATGGTAGCCTTAGGCGTACCACTTCATTATTTATATCCTTTCAAGTCACATTTTATAACAATACATCATTTCTTTACAATACACACACAATAAAATTTGCGAAAAAAGTTAATATGTAAAATGCTAAAAGTTAAATTATAGAATTTAATATATAATAAAATTATTAAACATTTACAACTACAAAACATATATTAAAATGTATACCTAATAAATACTATACAATAATAGCATCTAAATTGAGATATGCGTTGTGGACTTCCAACAAGTATGATATTATCATGCATGATTATTTAATTTATAACATACACACACATATATATATATAGCATAATCATCAAACAAAAATAAACAAACTACACTACATTACGTAATTCCCACATCACATTTCATATTTAAGCCATCTATAATTATATAAGCAAATGTTTATTCACGAACACCAACACAACTCCTTCTCACCAGTCTCCATTCAAATAACCCCATGCCTATAACACAAATTTCACCAACCCCAGTTCGCCCAAGTTGGAAACTGAGATATGCTTTAAAATAGCATGTGGCAAATCCACTCGACGTAGTTGTCAGAACCCACAAATCTACTGCACATATATACAATCAATATCTTCACAAGTGACATACCTCGGGGATCACAGGACCCATGTCAATCAATCAATCAATATTATTGGTAGAATAATACTTAAAGAGCAATTAAAATAAATATTCAAAAAAATTAAATGGTTTAAGTTTAGGAGAAGAAAATTGATTTCCTTAGCTGTAAATCTCTCTTTGTTATTCATTCATTTCTTTTCTACCTTGACGAAAAAACATTTTTTTTAAATCAGAAAATGGCTTTTAAATCAAAATTTACCATGATTTTTAAAGCAATTTTAAACCAAGAAATAAAAAAATATTTTAATTATTTTTACATGACAATATAAAAAATAAAAAAATAATTACTTTGAGACAACAATATAAAAAACTAACAATAAAAAAACTATATGTTTTATTTTCATAGAAAATTCATGTGCAATTCTTTTTGAAAAATTATTCATATAATTTCGTACATAATCATTTCAAAATAATTTTATAAATATTACCATAAAATATTTAATTTTATTTCAAAAATGGCATAATTAAATGATTTTTTTAAACAACATTCTTCTTATTCATCTAAATATAACTTTATTTTAATATATATATATATATATATATATATATATAAGAGTGCCAAGAATATCAAATCCAGGTATACCTAGCCTTTTCAAAAATAGCAAAGGGTGCCTCAACCTTTAGAAAGAAGTTCAGGCACACTTGAGATTGAAATGTCAAGTTACACACACACACCTTTAGTGATTGAAAAATAGGAGTTTGAGTTTTCGGATCTTAAAAAATTAATTTTCAATTTTGTTTTCGTATAAAAGCATCCTTAAATGTCAATAACATTATTTCTAATGGCAAAACACGCTTTAATTAGGCTAGGAATCTAAAATCAAATCAAACCTTTTAAACTCCAACATACATTTTTTTTGGAATTATTAGAGATCAAAATCATCTCTATTAAGTTTTTCTCATCAAGATAAACTCATTAACACTAGAATTGAGTGTTTTTTTTTTATCATAAAAATATAGTTCATGGAGAGCTTTCTTATTCCTCTCTGTTTATTCTCTCTCTCAATCAACAAGGATACAATATAAGAGAAATAAAGTTATTATGACTAAGATATAAATTTTGAAAAATTCAAGGATCAGAATGTAAAAAGATTTGATTATAAAAACACGAAAAACAACCCTTCTTTTTTATGCTATGAATTTTGGTCCATGTTCTTTATTTTCTTCTTCAAAATTCCCAGCTATTTGGATTTATTTTGTATTTTGTAATTGTAATTAAGAAAACAAAAGGATCGAAACATTCTGAAAGGCTGAGGAAAGACAGACCGAATTGAAACATACTCAAAAGTTGAAAAACTTGAATGTAGTTTGCCCAAAACAAAGCCTCATCATCAAACGTTTCTCAAGGTAAGAAAAATGAAAAAAAAAAAAAAAACGTAAAAAGAAAGCACGCTACAAAATCTCTCGTAAACTAATCAAAACGTGGAAGTGTTCTAAGCAGCTAAAATTTCTGCATATATAATCTCTTTGCCTCTTGTCAGTATTTTTGGTCACCGATTACAGAATTGGATAAAGTATATAATCTTTTTGTCTCTTATCCTCTTTCTCTCTCCGTTTTGTTATCTATAAAAATACATGTCGTTTTATATTTTTATGTAGTTTTTGTGTTTGTAATTGGCAAGGTGAAGTTTATGACAAGCTCCATGGAGAAAGTCAAGGAGACTGTAGCAATAGAGGAAGATGGTTTCTCTTTAGAGCTTCCTGCTCCTTCTGGCTGGAAAAAGAAGGTTCCTTTTTTGAATTCTCCCTCTCTGTATTTTCTTGGGTGTAAAGATTGAATCTGTTGGGGGTATTTGTTTGTCTTGAGCTTTAATTTGGCTTAGTTTGATTTAATTGCGAATTGGGTATTTTTCAATTATGTTAAATTTTGAGTTTTTGGTGTAGAATTCAGTAACTAGGGATTTTTGGGTGTGGTTTAAATTTATTATAAATCAGGTGGGATTTTTGGGTTTTTTGTGTTGGAATTATCTGGGTTTGTACTTCTGTTAAGTTTTATTGTGGCTATATTTGGTTAATTTTAAGTGTACCTTTTAATTTAATTATTTGTTGAATATGGTGGTGGATGTGGGAGGTTGGGTTTTGTCTTTGTCTTTTTTTGTTTGTATATTAAAGAATGGATGCGCTTAGAAAGATTTCCATTGTTTTCTCTATCTTACTCATGCTTTATAGGACTGTTAGAGCAGCTAAATATGCTAATAAAGTTTTAGATGAATAAAGCTCTTTTTTTTTTTTTTGCCAATTTTGAATGCTGCATATATGGTTCAAAGATACAGGTGGATTTAATGTTATTATAATGATTAATAGGATTGCTAATGGTATGATATTTAGGACCATTACTTGTACTGATAGAAGTCTTAAATCGACTGATTTGAGTTTCAAGATCAATCTATAAAAATTTTGCCTTGTAGAATTGTCCCAAAATTTGTTTTTCTGACCGCTTCAGTTGGACCATTCATTGTAGTGTAATGTTTTAGGGTAGGATTGTCCCCAAATTTTCCCTCCTAGAACTGGTTGAGGTGCCCATAAAATGCAATACTATAGGTGGAGTTGAAGATTTTTGTGTCTCCTGTCAATGACCCTCGTTTTCTGGAAATTTGTTGAAGAATATTTGTGAAGGGGTTTTATGTTGAGATGTAGTAAACTTGTTGTTATGTTGTCAGTCTGCTGTTCTGAAGGTACGTGTGATGGAATTCTGGTTTGTGAATTGTTATTTTTATCAGAGAATGCTGCAGTCTTTAGCACTGCTGAAATATACATTTTTAAACAGGAGTGTTTCTGTGAGATGTTCTACTTTTCTTGGATGAACAAGATGAAAAGGATAGTAATATGGTTTGCTTATGTTGTTGGAAGGATACACTTTGAAATTTCTGTGAAGGTAACAAATCCAGAGTCATAATCCTCCTTGTGGGCTTTGTGACAAAATAAGTGTTCTGAATCTGATGGAAGATTTGACAGCCTTTGAAGGTTATATGGAAGAAGAATTTTAGCTGTTGATGATATTCGGAAGAGATGAAAAATTCTGGTGAACCGATGTCTTTTCTGCAGAAAAGTAGCTGATTCTATTAATGGTTTAGTTTTGCGTTGTGCAGGGGCAAGAAGTTTATGAGGGCTGGTGTATGACTTTGAGGTTTTATCGAGTTGTGGCAGGATCAATTGACAAGCAGTTAAATGCTTGAAGCCCTGTTTTGGTGGAGCAATAAAAGAACGTTTTGAGGGGAAGAGTCTATTCTCAATACTGTAAAGGATTTATGGGTCAAGATTATGACATTTTGGCATTCTGAAAAACTTTTTAGTAGCAAAAGGATCTTCAATAATGGATTATTTGTTTTGTATGCAGATATAGTATGTAGTCTATGAACCTAGATTTTTAGTTCATGATGTGTGTTCTTCTTGTAAATGGGGTGGCACTATGGTGCCTATGCCTATTGGTTTTTCTTTACTGTCACCACTCAGAATTAATAAGGTTTCATTTAGTGGGAGATCAATATTGCAGGCAGAAGAACTGGGGAGTGAAACTAAAGGTAAAAACAAATATGGTTTATCTGGTTTGAAATAAATGGCATCAAAAGTGGAGAATTTAAATGCTTAAGCTAGTCCACCATATGATTGATCTTTGGAGGTGGGTGCAAATGAGGAGGTAAAGGTCCCACTACAATAGGTTTCCTTCATCTAATTCTTAACCTCTCATTTCTTGACTGAGATACAAAGGGAGAAATGCTTTGTCATCTGGATGCCAGCCATCCTTTCTTTTCCTCCTAACACATGGGATGCTAGTAATGTCAGCTACCTGCTTTGTAGAAATCACGAGGAAACTATGGGAGCTGAATAGGTGGTGTGCTTGTTAAATATTACCTCCTTTTCTTATAACTTTGATTGGAATCATAGAAATAAAGTGGAGATGCTTTCCTGGGGTTGTGAAATGAGTAACTTAAATGCACTTTGTCCTCATAACATCCCTTTGAAGTCTCCATAATACCACCACCGAGCTATGCCCTCCTTTTGGTCATGGTAATGACTAAGAAATCCTTTCACTAGAGGTTGAGATTACATTGATTTGAAACTTTTGGTGGACAATGTCATTTTAATAACTCACCTGAATGTTAAGCTTCTTTTAGCATAAAGTTATTGATGAGGTTTCTTTTCCTAGAATCACTGTATAGCAATACAGTGACACACTGGGACTGAGTGTGGTTCCTTATAACAACAGCAGCAGGACGGCAATTGCCTTGAATTTGAGTATATTCAAGTTGCAGAAATCCTGCATTGCCATTCGACTTATTTATACCATATTCATAGCTTTGAAATTTAATCTATCATCTTGACTTTCATAGTGTTGCACTTTCCTTTTAGCTGCTGCCGCTCGAATCACTTTACTTCTTTTATAGCACATGCTTAGCACTGAAATTGACATTATCTTAACATAGCATGTTTTTCAAGTGCCTTGTTGGTTGTCTGTGCTGGTCAGTAGTCAATCTAACCTTTTGGTCCATGTTAATGTGCAGTTTGTACCCAAGAAAAGTGGGACCCCTAAGAAAGGCGAGATTGTTTTCACTGCTCCAACCGGGGAAGAAATCACGAGCAAAAGACAGTTGGAACAGTACCTCAAAGCACACCCTGGTGGTCCAGCAGTATCTGAGTTTGACTGGGGCTCTGGTGAGACTCCAAGGAGATCAGCGAGGATTAGCTTGAAGGCAAAGGTAACTCCGGTGAAAGAAAGCGAACCTCCAAAAAAGAGAAGCAAGAAATCATCAGCTTCAAAGGAGAGTGAAGACACTGAAAATACTTTGGAAGGAACCGAGGAGGCAAAAGAGGTAGCTGAAAAAACTGAGAAAGGTGACATGGAGGTAGAAGTAGAAAAGGATGTCGAGAAAGAAAATCAAGATGAGAATAAAGGGCTAGGTACGGAGACTCAAACAGAGGCAGCTTGTACTGTAGAAGCTGGAGCTGGAAAAGAAGTCAAGACTTCTGCTGAAACTGAAGAGGGAAAAGCTGAATCAGAGCCCAGAAACTCTAAAGGGAAATCAAATGGTTCTGGAGCATCTGGAAACAAAAAAGAAAAAATAGATGAGGAAAAGGTGCAAGAGAAGGGTGAGCAACGACAGGGTGAGGCAGCTAAAGAGCAGGGGTCAGGCCAACAGGAGAAAGCAAGTGCAGCCATTGATGATGAGAAAAAGGATGAAGCTGAAGATGACAAAGAGAAAGTCAACAAAACTGCTCCCGAGTCTGATGGAGAGATGAAGGGTAAAGAAGCAGAGAATTGCAGTGGTGAGAAACCTGACCATACAGGCGTTGATGGGGTCAAAGGGAAGGTGGATGGACAGGCGATTGAGAATGGCAGCAATGCTGGCGAGGTTAAACCTTGAGTTACTACATTTAGAGCAATTTAAGTCTCCACCTCCATCACATCTTTCTGACCTTGTAGTCCGAAGTCCTTTAAATGACTGTAGCTTTAATGTTGTAATGAACAGTTATCTGATTGTTGATTCAGACATGCTTTAATACTGGCACAGGTTAGGTGTATAATGTAGCAGCTTATTGCTAAACTAGTAGCCTGCAGGAGTCATTGTACCATCATGGCGTCAAATACTGGTTATGTAATATTATTATGCAGTTATGTAATAAGATGTTGGAAATTCTACGTGGTAGCCTTCTCCATGCTTGTTTCATGACATACATGGTTTGGAGTTTTCAATTTTTCCCTTCTAAATTGACCCCCGACTGCCAGAGATTAGAATGATGGAAAAAATTGTATCAGTTAAATTTAGAGATAGAATATGACTAGGGAAGTGATGGTGAGTTTCTATTTACTGTTCATCTTTTGTTGAATTCCGTAAAACTATGGAGCAAGGATGGGATGAAGACAGGTAAATCGTGAACCTGATTTTGCCGCTCTTTTGCTCGTCGAGGCTGTGCAAGATTAGGATTTACAATTTTTTTAATACTTCAAGTTCTGATACGAGTTATTCCCATGATTGCGGATTTGTGCACAATTGGTGAATATGCAGGAATCGGTAATCACAGAAAAGAATCCAGGTCGATAAAAATTCCAAGAGCACAAATAACTACAAATTTTGCAGGGTATAGCGGTAAATACTATTACTTTTAACCGAAGCTCAAAAATATTGAGCAAGAAATTACAACTCGTATCCAAGTAAAGTAGCGTCTTGATATTGTAGGAACTACTCGAGCTAGGAATAAAAGCTTGTGAAGAATTGAATGATAGAAATCAAAGAACTTCAAATGTTCCTCACAACAAAAAAGAAATGAAGAGACCATCAATATCCAGATTCCTTTTCAAAGCCCTTTGAGCTGTCCAACCAGCCCTGTCAAGGCTGTCCATTTCTCAAAAGCTGTGGCTGATGATACAAAAGCAGTTTTGGAGGATTCAATGTCATTGCCAGTAACTGCAAAGCGAAAAACATAGTCAAGTCATACAACCATTGTATAATCATATCATTCAAGTTTAAGTGCTAAATTCACATCCAAGAAAATGGTGTTCAGATGTCAGCTGGGCTACTGCAGAGAACCAGACGGTAACGATTATCTTGAGATGTCACGACACAAATATAAGTCATATATCCCGATTGATTACAGTGGAAAGATAACCAACCTGATGAAATTAATGAAGCTAGTGAAGAATTGAAGGTGTCCACCTGAGTCTTTTCGTCAGGACTAGAGCTCAGCTGTAGGGAAATGGCGCCAAAGTAATCAGAGTTCATCAGAAAGGAATCATGATACACAAATGCATGCACAAAACTTCATGATTACAAAATCGAAGCTTGAGCAAGAAAATGAATTTAGGACTGCTGTATCATCAATCTGTTTAAGGCCTTGAGAGAAAATAAACACATTTCGGTAGAATCAATAGGTTGCCTCTATCCCACTAACGCGATGGCCCTAATACTGGGGTAACACATCATCGGCAACAAGGAGTTTTTTTTAGAAAGAACAATATTCCTAGCAACTAATATACAGTCAATCACGAATATAAAAATTGTGTTTACCTTGGTGAAGGCAATATTAGCCTTTCGGACCCAATCTGCATCAGTGCTGCCCCCAAGAACAGAACTAGCTGTAGATAGATCATTCTTGTCTATCGCTTGACCTACTTTGCTCAGCTTGTACACAAGATCTTGCAAATAACCTGCAACAGATCATTCCATGGCAGAAAGTTAGAGACAATATCGCCTGTCATAAGGTGACAATATACTGCAAGAGGACATAAGAACTAGTTAACAAAAAGCCTACAAATTAACTGAGTTAATCTGTTAGCATGTAAGAGAAATAGCAGACCTAACCTTTTTCCTGGTTAGCAGAACTAATAACTCCTTGTTTTTCTAACCTCTTCTTTCTGTCCTTCTTAACTTTCTCCATTAACTCTTCGTCGTCATCAGCTTCTAATATAGCTGCATTGGTACTAGAATTACCTCTACTTGCCAACGAGAATACAAAGCTGGTTAAGAAGCAAATAGACAAGCTTCTTTTGGTTATTATAACCGGAGAGGGTGTTACAGGCGGTGACTCATCACTGAGAGTTTTGCATAAAGTCAGTGATCTCGTGGCATTACGTTTCTTTTGCTGCGCACAAGATAGCAGGACTGGTGTATTTGTTAGGGAAGATAGAGAAGATGGTGTTGAAGAGGAGGAGAGAAAGGGTTTTGCAGTTAAGAGAAATGCTGTTGCCATTTTTCTTGATTTGTTTCTGGTGGGAAAAATTAGAGGTGTTGATAGTTTGGGAAGTTTTATTCAAGATGATAAGGTTTGCTGGATTCTGTAATCCGATCCCAGTCATTTTCAAAATGCTCAAGGGTATTCCGGTCTGGTCAGCTAACCTTTTGTTTTAAAGCTTGCTACGAAATTTCCGACTTGACATAGAAAATGTTCATGCATCAACCTTATCCTGCCAGAGGATATTAGTAATTTTATTATCTAATACGAATGTAATAATAGATGATATATGAACTCATTTAATTTTATTATTTTTTCCAATTAGAGAATCGAAGATAAGCTCATCTAAATCTGGTTTGAAAGACGAGAAAGTAAACTATAATTTTTTGTTTTTTAAAGCAAAACAACACTTTACAATTATAGATCCAAAATTATACTTTGCGCACATTGTATAAGTTGTAGTCCATATGTTAAAATTTAATTTTTTTTATTAAATCAAGATTTTGACTCAATTGTATAACAAATTTTGTTTTTAAATAAAATGTTGTTTCTAACCAAACAACTTATGATTTTTTTTTAAAAAAAACAAAACTTAAAAAACAACTTCAATTTTTTTGTAAAATTATACAAAATATAATCTTAATAATTTTTGTTTTTTGATGTTTATATTAACTTGTTGAGGGCCATGCTAGGATCAATTAGAGAGTATATTTAGAAGTGTAACTATGATTATTTTTTATAGTATTTTTTATTTAGAGATACATTAAAAAATATATATTTTTAAAAAAAATTATTTTTAAACTCTTATTAACAAATAGCATGGTGAAAATATTTCACACCACGTCATTATAGGCCCAGCCATTTTGCCTTTCTCGACTCCAAGCTTTTATTCTTTACAAGTTGACCTTTAAATAATCAAATTGATCGTCAATTGCTTTTAATGTTTTAAGGAATGAAAACAATTAAAAGAAAAGACAAGGGACCACAATAAAAAAAATGAGAAAAATAAGTGGTTATTTTAAAGTTGTTATGAAAAGTTTATTTTAATCATTTTATTTTTCAAATGATTTATTTTTGGTATGTTTATTTTCAACAATTAAATTTTGATCTAAAACTTTATTTTATTTATTTATAAGTTTCTGATTTTAAATAAAAGAAAGAAAATCATCAAATTTTACTGGTTATGAGAGAAAATTATGTGTTGGAATCAATTTCAACTATAAAAAAAAGTTATTCAATAAGAGGAGTCTTACTTGGAGTCTTACTTGGGTGTTATTTAGTTATTTTCTTATCCAAGAATATATATATATATATAAAGCTTATTTTTTTTTAATTCTAGTTGATTTTTAAGTTTTTGTTGGAACTTTTGGGTTAATGAAACCCATTAATGGGTTTATTTAAGTTTTTAGGGTATTTGTTTTAGTTTTTAGATTTTAAAAAAAAAAAACAAATTAGAGAGAAATCAATGCGCCATCTTTTCATATAAAAAGAAGAAAACGAAGAAGAAGCATGATGAGCATGCTAGGCCTTCTTTTTTATGAGCTAACACCTGGCTTGCTTCTGTTTTTTTTTTAAAAAATTATTTTTGTTTGATGCATTCTTAGTCCTTAGACTTAGGAAAAAAATTAATTCCATCTTCTTTACTGGAGTTCCCCTTTTTTTTAATTTAACTAAATAAATTAGGTTTTTTTTATTTTATTCTTGTCTTGTTTATTATTTTTTATAAAAAAATTATTATTCAATATAGAGCAAGAGAAACACACATGATTGTCATAAAATTAAATAAAAATAATTGTATAGATAAAAAATTATTAAAATTGATAGGGTGCCTGACCCAAGCTATGAATATCAAGTTAATTTAGATTTATTTTAATTTTTTTAATTAAATTTTTTTAATTTTATTTGTTAATATTGGATCGATTAAGAATTAAACCTTGTAATCTATTTTGATTTATTTTTTTTATAGAGTTATCTAAATCTTAAGTTTAACAAATTAATCTAATTGACTTGAAATGACTAATATATTTTCATTCTAGTACTTTTTATATATATAAAATTATTCAATACATCATCATTAGATTTTTTAAAAAGATTGTGTAATACATATCAAGTTTTTTTAATTCATGAACAAAGGTTGTTTTTTAAAAAAAAAACATCAACAACACATAGATATTTTTTTAATTAAGTAGCGTGGATGGATGATTTAGTTAGTTAGCTAAATCAGGTTTAAAGGATTTATGAGAATTTTAATCATGGTTAAATTATTCATTTAACCGTGAGAAAAAACTGTTATCATTTAACTACCTCATTGAGCTAACATCTCATGGACTGAAACCCAATTCAGCAACTAGGTCATGGGGCAAAAAAACCCTAGCCCATTCTCCAATAAAACCCATTCACAAGACTTCATCGTGTCCAATTTTCACCTTCTCCAACACGCATCCAAGTAGAGTCGTCCTAGTGTCCTTGTGAGCTACGAATCCCACCATGCCTGGAGTATTGTTCCTTTGTGTAGTTGTCAAAAACTCTCCCAAAAAGAGAACTCTTCACAACATTGCATGAAATCGGAAAAAGATGATGCAAAAGCAGATTCCCTTGCGTGTAGCGTGGTAGTTGGTGAGGCAAAAGGCCGCCCAGAAAGGTTCTCCATCTCCAGCTTTTGTTAACCTTAATAACGAAGCACCATCTTCTCGAGCCAGCTCTAAAGAGACCAGGCATACACGCATAGCTATCACACCTCCAAGTCTTGAAAGATTTCTTCTGATGAACCAACATAAAGCAATCACTCCATGCCAGACGCTTTTATATAAAACTCAACTTTCATTGCTTTTTAACGTCCATTTTCACACGGTGATTGCTTTTTGTCTTTTCTATAATTATTATAGTTTTAATATCTTTTTGGTTTTTCTACATTATTTGTATGTTTTTCTATGGACTTGATCATGAGCCTCCCTTTTCCAGGTCCTAACCTCGTTACACAATTGATTGTTGTCACTTGTAACCAATGATCAAGTATGAAAGTGTGGAGTTTGCTGGTTTCTACTCTGATTAAAAGGGCAGAAAATTAGTTGAAACTAAGGAGACTCTTGTGCTATAAGTTATTGTTTAAATTTCTTTAGAGCAATGACAATGATGAAATTTGTTGCAAAGGTTAAAAAAATTCACTTCTCAGTGTTAACTAGTTGCGGGACAAATTATTTTTCTAATAGTAAAAACTATAAAGATTCAAATAAATTTAAAATTTAATGTATGGATGATAATATTGAGATTGCGATATATTAAATTATATATTTTAAAAAATAATTAAAATAATAATATATTAGATTAATTAAAATCAACCAATAATTTGAGTTGTGAAACCATGATAACTATATTAAATATAAATTAAAGTATATTAAGAAGCTAAATTCCAATCAATAAAGGACAAAAATAAAAAAATATTTAATATGAAAAAATATATAAAAAACCAATTCGAGTAAACCTTAAAAAAAAACTAAATTTATGACCCAACTCATGAAACGGATCTCTCATAGATGAAAAAGAAAAAAAAAAACTTGTTCCTAAAACATCTATGGTTAAAGTATAAAATTAAAAATTTTTTAAAAAAAATAACAAAAAAAATTCTACTTAACTCAAATTAATTAATTAAATCTATAACTTAAGTCTTAAGTCATGAAACCAACTTCATAAAAGAAAAAAAATGTTTTAAAAAAATTAAGAGAAAAAAAATTTATCTCACCATAATGTTTTTTTAAATTATTCATATATGATTTTTTTTTTAAATAGGGTATTATTTCTAAGCAGATTGACTATGTCCTAGGTTGAACAAAAATTTACTAAAATAAATTTTATCTGGAGGATTATATATGATGCTGTTGTGAAAACCTTCTGTTCAGATAGAATATCAAATTATCTTCAATTTTGAAATCATAATCTAAAATATTGTGTGCCAATAGTATAGTAAAATGATTAAGTGTGAAGTTAAAGTAGAACTAATACTATATACCCGTGCTTCTTAATGGTTTAAATATTTTTTTAAATAAAAAAAATTATATATACAAGTTTTTTCAGTATGTTTTTGTATTTAGTTTTTTTAAATGAAAATAAAATTTTTTATGTATATATATAATTAAATAAATCACTATGTATATTAATAAATAAATGAAATTATAAATGGTAACTACAAAAAAAATAGAAAAATCAAGAGATATATATAGATTAAGATATTTAATCTCCGGTTGTGTTTGCTAAATTTATTTATTCAAATAATATTTTAATTCAAGAAAATAATAATAAAAATAAAGATACAAATTAAATTGATCGAATAAAATAAAAGTGGAAAAAACATTATACAAGGTTGCACATATCATAACCATTATCTGAAAATAATTTTTTTATTTTAAAAAATAAAATTAATTTTTACATTAGAAAAAAAAATCACAGATAGATCATAAAAACTCTTTAAAATTTAAATATATATATATATATAATTCTCATTAAAAAGATACTCTCTTAACAAAATGAAAAGAGTAAAAATATTAATTTAAATATAAATAAAAATAGAGATACCATATAAAAAGATTTAATTTTTTTAAAATAAAAAAAATATCTTAGAAAGGAAAAGAAAATTTTTGTTGTTGTGATAATCTACGTTGCTAGGGCACACACATAAGCCTAACTTGGTATAATCATGCAATTAAACCTTTATTTTTTTTGTTGCAATTTAGATGGGTGATCTATTTTTTAAAAAAAAACAAATCACACGACACATTGTCTAATTTATCTAGATTTTAGCAGCAATGATAATTAAAAAATCAAAACTTAAGTTTTTTTTATTCAAAAACCAGTATTTCAATCAACTTTTGACCAAAAACACCTATAAACACTTATTTGTTGACTGAAAAGACAAAAAACATATGTTTAAAAAACCAAATTCAACTTGAAACTAAAAACTATATTTTTTTCATAAACTTTAAAGGTAATAAAACACATAATATAAATTCTCCTTTTGAAATAAAATAATTTGACACAATATCAATTGTTTTGGTAGTATAAACCAATATCAATAATATATTTTTTTTCTATCATTAGTATCTATTGATTTTTCTCCTATTTTAATCGAAGATTAAAATATATCAAAAATAAATATTTGTATTAAAATTTAATAAAAAAAATCAAAATACCAAAATTATATAATTTATATTATTTTAAAATTTTAAAAAGCAAACTATATTTTTTTCTAAACTTCTACAATACCATTAATATTTAACGCATTATTTCAATGTCAGCCTTGACTAAGAAAGCAAAGCCAAAAAATAAACAGAGTCATTGAAAGTGATTTATACGCGCATGAATACTGCTGATATCTCACACGTTTTGATATATAGTATAATGTAATTGGAGGATAATGAGTGATGCTAACCTTTTTTTGTTTTGTTTTTTTAAATGCGGGGGCCTGCCATGGTGTAAGCGCGTGGTTGGTGAAAAGAAATGCAAAGCCTCTAAAGCGGGCGAGTATACAGTGACTAATAGAAGCAAACTACACTCGTGATTTTAAGAACATAATACCATTACTCATGATTTTTTGGCCCAGCTAATCTGTCCTTTTCCTTTCTTATAATATGTAAAAATGAAAATTAATTAATTAATCAATTACTAATAAGTCGTTTTTAAAAATAATTCTTGTATAAAAATAATATTTTTTATTTTTTTTTAAAATTTATTTTTAATATAACTATATCAAAATAATTTCAAAAAACTTATTTTAAAAATTTTGACGAAAAAGAACCTTAATTCCAAATGGGTTCAAAACCAATAAAAAGTAAAAAAAACCCTTCACTCACTTCTATAATAAAACGTCCCCCAGAAAACGTCCGCCAAAACAAAACCTTCAGCTCTCACTGCCTTCATTCTTCTTGCAATTTTCATAGACTTGGATTTGATATATATAGAGAGAGAAGATTTAGATACAGATATAAAGACCCTTTTAAAAATATAGATTAGAGATTTAAAAAAGATTCCAACTGATGGAGACAGTTTATTTTGAAACTTAACCATTTGTAAAGCTAAAAAAGTTAAAAGAAGCAATCTTTTTGTGTGTCTTATGGCATGCCACTACCAGCTGCATAGACGAAGAAGAAGAGTTTCAGTGACATTAAAGGAGTTAATTCAAATAGAGATCTTCTCGGGGTGGCTGTGTGATCTTCACAATGAAAAGTCGTCGTTGTCATCATCATCTGTTGCTGTTTACGTTCTTGCTCTTTTTTTATCAAGAGACTGGTATTTTTTTTCCTCCTCTTCTGCTATTTTCTTAGTTGATTTAATGGGTTCCTTTTGTTGCTATCTTACTTGGGTTGATCTCAGACTTTGTGTTGAATTGAATGGAATTTGGATCATTAAGCCTTTTGATGTCTTGAGTTTTTTTCTAGCTTGTTATTACAACTGGGGGCTTGCTAGTCTTACGGTGGATTTTCTTGGGTTGCTTTTAATATTTGGTGACTTTAAAGTGTTTTGACTGTAGTCAACTGGAGCACAGTGTGTTGTTTGTTTCTCCCGCAATGATTGCTCAATGCTTACAAAATTTTAAGAGAGTTGATTTTGTTGTTCTTGATATTTTATTCTTTCTGTTACCGTCCGAATTTCTTATATGGGATTTTTCTTTTCTTTTTGCCATTTTTTAGAAATTGACTGACTCAATTCTTTGGTGGATCAAACTTGTTTGTTTGGTTTCTAAGTAAAGAATTGGAGGTAGTTATAGCGTTGCTTTAATAGAGCTCCTTGTCTGAGGATGATTTTACTATTACAATTTTTGTTCATGTGTCAAGGGTGCCGCTGAATCATTGATTCTTCTCTCATTTTATATTTAGTCAATACGAGGAGCTGCTGTGAATTGTATTATAGCACTATTCATCTTGTCTTTTCAATGATCTATATTGGGATTCATTGGTCTTGCATCTGCGAGTTACACAAAGCAGAGAATAGGAAAAGTCAAATTTAGTTTGGTTATGATCGATTGATCATTGTATTCTCATTACATAATTCAATACACGTTTGGAGGATTTCATTGGTCTTATCCGTCGTTTTTGCATTTGTTCTATGTTCCTTGTTCTTTGGTGGCTTGAAACAAATTAGAAGTGGTTAAAGAAATTATCTTTGTCATCACTTCTTCTTTCCTTCCAGAGCTTCTAACAGCTGAAGCGTTCACTGGAACCTATGGAATAAATTATGGAAGAATTGCAGATAACATCCCTTCACCAGATGAAGTTTCTACACTTCTCAGGGCAGCAAAGATTAGGAATGTTCGGATTTATGATGCTGATCACAGCGTCCTCGAGGCGTTCAGTGGCACTGGGCTTCAACTTGTTGTTGGGCTTCCCAATGGATATCTGAAAGACATGAGTGCTAATGCTAGCCAAGCCATGTCTTGGGTTAAAGAAAATGTGCAAGCATTCCTTCCTAAGACCAGTATTTGTGGGATTGCTGTGGGTAATGAAGTTTTGGGAGGAGGTGATAATGAACTCTGGGAAGCTCTCCTGGGAGCTGTTAAAAATGTTTACAAAGCCATAAATAAGCTTGGCTTGGCTGATTCAGTTCAGATTACTACATCACATTCACAAGCTGTTTTTGCTAATTCTTACCCTCCCTCTTCGTGTATATTTGAAGAGAATGTTGCACAATACATGAAGCCGCTCTTGGAGTTCTTCTCACAAATTGGTTCTCCGTTCTGCTTGAATGCATATCCTTTCCTGGCCTACACTTACAATCCAGAGAATATTGACATTAATTATGCCCTTTTCGAGAAAACTAACGGAATATATGACATGAAAACAGATTTGCACTATGATAACATGCTTGATGCGCAGATTGATGCAGCCTACGCTGCTCTGGAAGATGCTGGATTCAAAAAGATGGAAGTCATAGTTACAGAGACAGGTTGGGCCTCACGTGGAGATGATAATGAAGCTGCAGCAACCGTTAATAATGCAAGGACATATAATTATAACCTGCGTAAAAGGCTTGCAAAGAAGAAAGGTACACCACTCAGGCCGAAAATGGTGGTGAAGGCCTATATTTTTGCTGTATTTAATGAGAATTTGAAGCCTGGACCAACTTCTGAGAGGAATTTTGGACTTTTCAAGCCTGATGGAAGCATTTCATACGATATTGGTTTTCATGGACTTAAATCTTCATCTGCAGATTCATCACTTCTATCGTTGAAGGTATGAGACTCTTTACACCGTAGATCATTTATAAGGCAACATATTGGGATTAGATTTGTTCGTTTAGCTGTCTCCTTTCACATATATATGTTTTCCCCCCTAATTCTAGGCTCTTTTTGACAAAATATTCAACAAACCAAGTGAAATTTTAAATACTCTGCTGTAAACCATCTACATTTCACTTCTCAAGTGTAAGATTAAGAAACGGGGAAAAGAGTCCTCTACGATCCCAGAGGCCCTTTGCTTTGTGGATGAAGAATGGGCACATGTCCACATTTTCTGCAATTGTAGGAGCCAAAATCCCAAATCACATCGCTGTATGGCATACTTAAGTTTAAACAATTAATTGTACATGGCATCGAATCCTGCTCTGTACATTGAATTCAGTTTGCCTCTTTCTTTAGAATTGCTTTCTTTTGGGTCTCACACCAATAGTCTTAATTTGCTAGAAAGTGCTACATTTTGCTCTGCACTGCGCCCTGGATCTCTGATCCTTCTCTCTTGAATAATTATGCAGTAACTAAACTACGGACATTCAGTGGGTTGAGTTTGTTTGAGCACTTCTACCATATATGATTGTGATATTTGTCATCTCAAACCATTCTCTGACATGTTAAAATGTATTAGACATGCCATACAATTTTATTCTCTAGAAACCAATAAAATTGCTGTCTTTTGAAAGCTGATTTTAAGGGGCTATATATTAAGTTACCACCAGAGGATTTGCATGTCTCTTTCATAACAGTTAAGGGAAATGCATATGCACAGTAGCAATCAACAGTCCATTCTCGTAAGTTGGAGAAGGGTAACTGAGAAAGGTGATAATAGTGTCTGTGCGACTGCTTGTGTTTTTCAATGATCTGACTTCTGAATGAAGAAATTCTAATTTTTTTTTTCCTGTATTTCTTTTTTCATTTGTACTCGTGCAGGCTGTCCAAGCTCAAGGTTTGTCCAAGTCCTACATACTGATATTGACAATCTGCCGCTGCTTCGTTCCTATTTATGAAGCAATAATGTTGGAACAATTACTCTTATATTAGGCAAAACCAGTGTTGGAAGTCAAAAGCTCTAGGTTTGATACCATTCATGTCACTCGGAGTACAAAAAAATATACTGGTCCGATACCATTAATGTCACCCGGAGCACAAAAACAAAAAACAAAAAAAATACAAACATTGATTTTCTAACTTGCATGATATATTTCCCAGGAATTGTGATTTTTATCTAATTTCAGCAAATGCATTTCAGCTCCTATCAAACAGAACCTTTGTTTTATCTGTTACAGTTTTCCCTATCCAACCGTTGTATTTAGGGAAAAAGATTGTGATCATGCCTCGGACTAGCTGCATTAGAATCAGCCGTCTCATGCCAAGTTTCTTTCGGAATCTGCTGCTGCTCCTGCAGAGGGATCAAAAGCTCATCATAGATTGTAAGTGCATTGTGACCGCATTTAAAGTTAAAAAGCCTTTCTATGACGTCATGCATCGGACGAGCAGGCATGAATCCTTGTGTGGATTCTTATGATTGGGGCATGGTTTGAAAATCTAATCCATGAAACGGAGAACCACCTAATAAAATGGGGAAGCAAACGAAATGCAAATTTCGTGTGTTTTTAAAATTTTTAATTTTTAATTTAAAATAACATTTTTTATATGTTATCATATTATTTTAATATAATAACATTAAAAATAATTTTTATAAAATAATAAAATTTTATTTTAATATATTTCTAAACTAAAATCTGTTTGAAACTGCACCAAACAGTCACACGGTAGATTTAGCAAACTCATCATCACTGATGGCTATCAAATCTTCCAAACAAATTAGCATACATCATCATTGTCTGAGAGGGAACGCTTGAAAGACTCCATGGTTAATAATGATGTTTGTTTATGTATTTTAAAAAAATAAATTTTTTTTTAATTTTAAATTAATATATTTTTAGTATTTTCAAATTATTTTGATATATTAATATTAAAAATAATTTTTTAAAAAATTAAAATATATTATTAACATATATTTTAATTAAAAAAACTATTTAAAAAAGAACTATAACGACCTCGCATATCCTAAGTAAGCTAACTGGTATCCTCTATTCTAGTACTGCCCCATGGTGTTGTCCTGTCCTTGTTGCGTCGGATGCTTCTCCAGCTTAAAAGGACCTTTAAGGACGTGAATCCTTGGTGCATTTTAAAAAAAAAATTAATTTTTTTTATTAACTATAAATTAATAAATTTTTAGTATTTTTAAATTATTTTAATATACTAATATTAAAAATAATTTTTTAAAAATAAAAAATATCAATAACATATATTTTAACACAAAATATTATTTTAAAAATAATCATAACCGCAGACATAAAATAAATACTATTGCTCTTAATCTTGTTATAAACCATAAGCCAAGTTTTTTACCGAGTTCTAGAATCTGGAGAAGGCTTGTTTTACACGAGGGTCACAAAGTCAAGAGCTACCCTAGAACCCTAAAGTAAGTAGACTTGTATTCCCAAGAAAATATGTGCATAATATTGAAAATGGGTTCGAGTGATGATGTCCGTTGATGTTTTGCTTTATTAGTGTTTGAACTTTGTCGGCGTTATTTTCTTCCCATCCCTTTGGATTGTTCTCTCGTTGAGGTGACATCATTTTAGGCTTCTATCAGGCCATCAATACATGAAGTAATCTTACACCCCGTTTGTTTGTTTTTTAAAAAATAATAATATATTTTTAGAAAATAAATTATTTTTTAATATTTAATAATATTATAAAAAATAGATTTAAAATCACTTTTTAGTTATTTACCATATAAAAACCAAGTTCAAAATTATTAAAACTTGAACTGGATGATATGTAGATTAACAATCTTGGCATGAATTGTCAAGGATGCAGTAAGTTTCATTTGACCCAGTATGTGCAAATATCATCCACGCGTTTTCATTACAAGAAAACATGTCATAGCCAAAAGCTGATATTCCTGACACGTGCAAGAGCACATTGACTTTACCACCTACTACGTTTTATCCCCTTTTCTTCTTCTTTTGTTGCCCAGATGGAAATACGTGCCAAAGCCAGTTTAGTTTCTTAAGAATATACATGCAGGCACTTCATATAATTTTCTACTGGATACTTAACATTTAATAATTTTTTTAATAAAAAAATATATATACAAGTTTTTTAATATATTTTTGAATAATTTTTTTCTTCTGCAATCATAAATCAAAAGACATAAACATCTAATTAATTAAATTTATATTTAATCAACAGATAACTAAGATTAAGTTTTAATATATATACTCATTCATATTTAATAATTGTTTTAATATATTTTTTATTTATTCAGGTAAAAAAATTATTAGAGAAAATAACTGAAATAAAACTATAAAATTTAATTATAATAATATTGAATGACAAAATTAAAAATAATAATAATTTAAAACCAATTTAATGTTGAAGAAACAAATTTAAAAAAAATCAATTTAAAATTTTTTTCAGAATAAATTCAATAAAGAATGATAAATAAATAGAATTGAGATAACTTGAATTATTTTTAAAATTATTGAAAAAATCTATTTAAAATAAATAAATAAAAATAATAGAGTTCAATCTCCAATTAAATAAATATTAAAGCCTAAAACTAAAAAAACATAAACTTAAAAAAATAAAAATAAAAACCAAGAAAATTAGGATGAATTTCTTAAATTTAAGTTAATATTTAAAACTTACAATTTGTGAAATCCTATATATGAGCTTAATAAAAAATTTCAATTTCAAATCAATTTAATAATGGAGAATGAAACTAGAAAAAAAATAATTTTAAAAAATTATCAAAGTAAAGAAATAATGATAAAAAAAATATGGATCAAATTTAATAGGAAAAAAACCTATGGATGATGAAATTGTAAGAACAAGAATAAAAAATTATCTTAATCAAAACAAATAGAAATAAAAACAATATAAATCAAATTTAAAATATAACAAAATTGAAGGAGGATGACATTAAAAAAGAATTTTAATTTTATAAATTATTCTAAATAAAATAAATAATAAAAAAAACACATAAATCAAATCTAAATGAATTCAAGATTAAAGGATTGTTTTGAAATTAAAAAAAATAAATAAATGTGGAAATCATGAAGAAGAGAGAAAGTAACGCGAAAAAAAAATCATTATTACTAGCACTATTAAAATAAATAATAATTAACCACATGTCTTACTTTTTTATAGAAAAGATACCGAATCAATTCAAACATTATTATAAAATATTTTATAATATTTAATTTTTAAATAGTTTTGTATATATTATTCATGATAGTTATTTTTTAAATAATATTTATGTTTATTAAATTATAAATTTGCTCAAAAACCAACCAAATATAAATGGAAATACAAAAATGACAACTGAACACAAACTATAAAAAATCTTCTTTTAAGGGCATGCAAGTTATTTTACTGAAAACACCCATTTATTAGTTTGGTATTTGGTATCATCAAGTCATTTATCACGCTTATATATATATATATATATAAGGTAGAAAGATTTCCTAGTCAATTTTGCAAGTATCTCCCTTCAAGTGGCACCAGTCCATCGGCCAAAGAACCAACTTTCTCTAAAGACGATTCTCCAACTCCCTCTATTTATAGATAAGAAGATTAGATAGAGAACCTCGCACACAGAGAAAGATCATTCGAGAAGGGGTGATTTTACCTTTGAGAACACACACGCTAGACTAACCAACATGAGAAGTCTCATTGTTTTTGTAGTTTTAGGAGCAGTATCACTATTGTTGCGTGGCTCAGAGGCAGCAGATCATCAGGTTGGAGACACCACCGGGTGGACAAGACCTACTAGCACCTCTTTCTACTCTGACTGGGTTTCAGGCAAAACCTTCGCTCTTGGTGACACTTTAAGTAAGTTGGCTTACACGTACAAAACACCGATATTTATGCTCAATTCTTTATCTCTAATACTTTCTGTTTAATCCTGCTTTGATCTTTGAAGATTAAATACAAGAATTATATGTTAATTAGCTGGTGAACTAGCATAACATGATATTTTTGTACATATAATTTCCTTAAGATAATCTTTTTTGGTCAGTGCTCCGATATATATATTATACTTATTAAAATTGGTTAGAAGAAAAACGTAATCTCGATATTAAAACTAAATCAAGGATGCTTCAATACTCTAAATTTCTCTCCTTGGGTTGCTTAAATTTAATTGGCAAAACTATTGCTTTGGCAGCATTCACATTCACTACAGGTGTACACGATGTGGCCACTGTCTCCAAGAGTGATTATGATAATTGCAACACAGGCAGTTCAAACAATGTTGTGACAACTGGACCGGCAAAAATCACTCTCAATGTTACGGGAGATAGCTACTTTCTTTGCACGTTTGCTGGCCACTGCTCCGCGGGACAAAAATTAGCCGTTAACGTACCTGCAGGCAACACCCCCTCACCAGGGACATCACCTGAAACTCCATTTTCTTCACCGCCGCCGCCACCACCCTCAGCCGCCTCAAGTCTTGTTGCTACCTTTGCTTTGATGTTCGTGTCCATTGCCATTTGTTGGATGTGTTGCTTTTAGCCCATCCTGTAGCAATAATTTTCTAGTGTTCTGTCATGTTGTTTCTATGTATTTGATCACTTATTTGAGGATATACTGACAGGCTTTTATAGCTTCTATGTACTTTATCACTCATTTGTTCTTCATATATCAAATATTATTTTAAGTATTATTTTGGTGATTCCACTAAGTATGATGCCACCCCATTATATTATTATAATAATTAACCTGCAGACCTAACCATGTCTCCATTTTCAACAAGTTGCCTTGTGGTGACCTAATTTTCCCTTTGAGTTTACTTTGAACCGTTAATTAATCAGGTACAGTGACCTCGTGGCAACTTTTCACCGTTGGGCCAAATCCTCACCTAAAAAAATGAAAGAGGCGCGAGCGTCCTAGATTTTCCAACGATTTTTTCAGAAAGAGAGACTTGTAAATTAATTTAAAAAGATGGCTTTCAACAAAAGTCATTAACTTGCAGCAGGTTTCTGCAATTAAATACTTGTCAACGGGAGATTCAGCTCGTTTAATTGAATACATGTAGGCATTGAAATTCAAGGTGTTCTATTACTAGAGTAAGAGTTTGAACTAAAACAAATGGAGATGAAATCGGATTTTTTTTTTTTTTTGCAGTATTCTAGCGTATCGAGTTGAAGATTATAAGTTCTTGCCGAAGGTCTAGATACAATCTGGGCAACTCCCATGTCTGTCACATGGCTTGATTCGAAGGTGAACACAAAATTTAAGCTAATACCGATGTGTCCATATATATAAAGGATTATAGAATGTGTTACAGAATTTAAGCAATCAAGTTTTCTTGTGAAAGCAGATGAAAGTGTGAACTCTCCTAGCGAAGAGAGATTCTGCATAAATTGTCACCGAATCTTGTTGACTAAATGCAGTCTTACTTTAAGAAATATTTTTTGCTTTCTTTAATAAAGAACCTTTTATTTCCTTTCAGTTAATTAATTATCAAGCAATGAAATTCCATGTTAGCGTTAATAAAAGCGTGGTGTGATTAAGAACGTGATAGGTTAGATGCAAGAACGTGTTTAACGTGGATTGCTCTAATGAATTTGTGTGTATTTAGTAGGGTGGCTGTGGTTATTTTTTAAATAATTTTTTGTGTTAATATATATATATATATTAAAAATTATTTTTAATATTATGTCAAAATAATTTAAAATATATCAAATTTTAATAAAAAAATTTAAATTAAAAAAAAGAAGTATAATTCGCATGTTTTTTTCCAAGCCAAGTGAGAGCGGAATGAGGAATGGTTTTTCCACGATGTTCAAATGTCATTTTCAAATTAAAAGGGGCAGATCGGCTCTTTATATTTTTGCTGCACAGTAGAATTAATAATTTACCATTAGAATAAAAAAAATAATTGCCTGGCTAGCAAGGACTTTATGGTCATTTTAATTTTTTTTCTAAACAGTTAAAAAACAAACTGTCCTTGAAAGAGAAAAGGACTAAACATGTTCTCGGGGACTTTCACCTATTTATCATGGTTTTTTATTCTTATTTCGATTGAAGGAAAAAAATATATGTTTTTAACAATTAATAAATATTATTAAAAATATAAAGTGGTTAACACATGCCACATATATATTGATGAGTAGATGTTGTATGCGCTTTTCAAGCGCCGAGTATGATGGCTTGTGACATTAAAAAATAGCCAGCCTTAATGTCTCCCAAAATATTCAATTTGTGGTGGTTAGGCCATGACATTTTTTTTTTTAATTTTGATCTTGTTGTTTTGATGGAAGTTTGTGTTGATTTTTATGTTTTATAAAGTTTTTTTTTTAATTTTATCTTTGAATATTTTATTTATCTAATTTTTATATATAATTTAATCCTTAATTTTTTTATTGTTGTTTTTTTTAATCATTTTCTTGATTTTTTTAAAATTTTAACTCTCAATATTTTATTTCATTCAATTTTTTATTTAATTTTGATCCTTATTTTTTTAATTTTTAATTTTTTTCTTATCATTTTCTTAATTTATTTTGTTTTTTAATTTAATCCCTAATTATTTTTTTTATTTAGTTTTTATTTCATATTTGATCCTTATTATTTTAATTGTTATTTGTTTATAATTAAGAATTTTACTTCATTATTTTTTCATGTTTATTTTCTACAGGTTATTTTTGGTTTCATAACTTGGATCACTAGTTTCAAATATTAGCTTAATTCAAGTTTGGTCTTTTTAAGTTATTTTTTATAATTTTTTTTAATTATTTGACATTGGATTATAAGGCCTTAAGATTTATAATTTTTTTTTGTTTTTTTATGGGGTTATTCTAGGTGGCGAGCTAATTAGATTAATCTTAATTCACTGACTTTTTTTCTCAAATGTTTTTTGTCTCAATTTTTTTTTTGCTTTAATCATTTGAAATTAAATTATTATCCATCAAGCTTTATATTTATTTTATTTTATTTTTATTTTTATAGAGTTATTCTCGACTTAGGTTAGTCAAGTTAACTTAAGTAGTCTTAAGTTTTTTTTTCTCAATGTTTTTTTATTGATTTAACTTCAGTATTTTTTTTCTATTTTTTTAAAATTAAATTTGTTTTATCCCTATCTCATTTTACGTGTAGTAAGTTAACCAAATTAACCTAAGTTGACTTAAGTTTTTTTCTTTAATTTTTTAATATTTTCAATTTTATCATTTACCATAAGGTTATTGGACCTTAATTTTAACAACTCATTTATATATTTAATACAATTTCAAACATTTACTTATTTTATATTAAAAACTTAAAGCCATTTTTTTTATTACACTGGTTCCTACCAAATATTTTATAGAGTTTCCTTTTAATTTTTAATCTTATTACCCTGCAAATCTAATCCATTATAGGGCAGCTAATCCATTATCTAGCAGCTTGAAATATGCCCCAATTCATTTTAAATATTAATTTTTTTATTAATGATTTAATTTCTATTTCAACATCTCGTTACAATATAGCAACTCTTTTTATACTTTATTATAATTAACCACATTATTTCTAAGGTTTATAATTGTTCTGTCTGTCAGGATGTGATTAACCTTAAACACATAGAACCATGAAATAACATTTAATTTAGTATTTAATTATAAATATTGAATATAACAATTATATATATATATATATATAGTACACATGAATTTTAGATTCTAATGAATTCTCACTAAATGTTTATTTAATATATCAATATTAACATAACATGCATTTTACAAGGATTTTTATGAAGATAATAATCTAGCATTAGTGGCTTCTATCTGAGATGATAAGCTTAGCATCAATAACTTCAATGACAAAGCTTATGAATCAGTGGTAACCATCTTTGACAATGCTTATCAAACAATGTTTATTGTCCACGACAATACTTATCAAAGACTGGCTCCTTTTCTTCTCTTTTGGTTTCATCCCTTTCTTTATGTTTACACAATCTCATTATTTTTCACATTAATTTGTCTTTTTATTTGAACTAAAATGCATAAGATATGTGTTTCAAGAATTTTTAAACTAGAATTCAAAATAAAAATTAAAGTATTGAGTACTATCTACATCTTTAATTGAACCTATTCTGATAATTAAAGATGTTATTTTGATGTTTTTCCTGAAACCAAAAAAGATATCTGTATTAACATCACATAATTTTTACAATAATTTTAAAGTGTTTAACTTTAAAACACAATAAAATCTTCATTCTATCTCAACCCAAGATTTAATTCAATTTTAAACCATGATCAACATCTTTATATATACTAAACACATTCAAACAAACAAAAATATTCATAAAATTCCACAATTCTTCATATTTTTTTGGATGACACCATATCTATTCACCATGATATTTTTTTTTCTTATTATTTCAACTACTTTCACATTTCTTGACATATTTTTACATGAAATTTCTCAATTCAAACAAATTTACAATCATTCATATCTTGGTAGACCTATAGCAATATTATAATACCATTTTCTAATTCAATTTTTTCTATGATTTTTCATTAATCACCACCTATTCTATTTTTTTTCCTACATACATTCATGACTCATGTATGTTTTAGTGAACTTCATTACACTTTATAACTAACATTTACCCTATTTTCTCTTTAAAAACCTCCACTTGATCGGCTTAAAGAGGTATTTTTTTATATTATTTTTTTTACTTTATTTTTTATCAAACTATTATTAACAATATACTTTTCATCCTTTTTTATCCCGAAACACAACAACAACATATAACTTCCATTATATATTTATCATACCTATATCAAGCTTACTAGTTATTAAATATGCTAATCTTATATATTTTCATTCATCACTAACATGCCAATATAAATCAATTACATAATTAAACAAACATAAACATATGTTCTCAATATATTAAATACTTCTAACTAAAAGTAAAAAAAGTATTTAATACATCATGGAAGAAAATATTTATTTCTTGGTTAGTAAAAACTCATTGGAAATTGAACTCTATTAAATTAGACTGGAGTCCTTTTCCACACAATAACTAAATAAAATTTGAATATATTTCAAACTAATAGAAAATCATATTTATTTTCTATGACCACACTTGCATCAATTTTTTAAAGAAAACATCAAATAGCGGGCATTTAAGATGATCAAGGCTCTTCACATACCAGCCATATCAAAAGTTCAATACCCTCCCTCCATCACAAGCCCATCTTCAAGACTGAATCCATTAATACCGCCAACATCAAAATGGACCATATTTTGATAACCAAAATGATCACCACCCAAATTAATCCAAGTAGCCACATTCTTCTTTAAATCTTGCACGGCCTTCACACACACCTCAAGCTCTTCCAGCACCATATCATCATTAGATTCATCCCACCAAAAGCCTGCATCGACATCATTCTCACACACCTTGTTGCACTCTTCAATAATTGCTACATGCTTCTTCTTCTCTTCTCCTGTAAATTTACTCTTGTACTTTTTTCCCACTTTAGATTACTTCCTTTTTTCTTGGTTTTACTAACTTAATCAATTGAGGATTCTCTAACCATACAGGGGACTTGTTTGCTGGAGAATACATAATAACCAAAGTTGGATACCTCGATCTAACAATTCAGCCTAAACATCTCGGTCTATAAGCAGTTGTGAAAAGCCCAAATCCATTTGAAATCTCAACAAATTTATCATGTGGGAACACTTATTTAAAAGAAAGAGAGATAGAAAAGAAGAAGAAAAAGAAAGAAAGATGAGAATAGATAGAGAAGCAAGCAGCGATAAAGGTTGTAAGGGGTACATGAAACTGGATGTGTTAAAATGGGATTATGGAAGAAAGCTATGCTTTTTGGGGGGTTTTCTAGAAGGAATTATGCAAGATAGCTAATTTCAGGTTAAGAAGGACAAATTACTTGATATCACAGATCTTTAAGGTTATTGAAATAAGGGTAATATACGGTCCATTCAACTGTAGGCCATTAGTGAGAATGCCAGATGACTTCAAGAAAAAAAATTAGAGAAGTGGCATAGGCTTTTGGAAAGAAGAATCACAAAGAATGGCTTCCGCCCATATTATATTTACGATATGGGCACTTTATTCCAAGTTCAAAATGTAATTCCCCATGCTAAATTCTTTGGATTAAGCAGATGCAGATGCACAAAAAAAAAAAGAAAAAAAAAGGAACTTTTGGTTATACTCAAACGAAGATGATAACAAAAAACATTTAACCATATAACTATTATTAATTTTTAAGATCTGTTTGATATTATAATCAAGTGAATTTAATTTGAAAAAAAAACATAAAATTGACATTAACTATATCACCAAACACACTTATTTCTCAATTTGTCTGTCAACTAAATCACATCAAAGGCAACATCTGCAATGAAGGACTTTGTATAACTAGCATAGTAGAACTCATTTTGTCTACAAAAGTCTTCCCTTGAAACTCTCCAACTTCAGATGCCTCCACCAGTCTCCATGGAACTTCTATTGCACCAAACTCTTCCCACGTTATGGCCCATCCAATTTAATTTATTCATTTTTTCCCTTAATGGGTTTGCTCCAATTCACATTACGACAAGAATCACGGACTAGTCAACGGTCCCGAAGTCACATTTGGCGAGTTCTTACGCGGTAAAATCTCAAGGATTTCTGACAAGTCCCACTTCAACAAACCCACCCTTGATCAAAGATAAGGAAGCACACAAGTGTTTTCCATCCAATTGCGCAAAATTACTAACACTTTCAAGGCAAGACCTGGGCTCTCCCTCTAAATAGGGAATAGGAGGCACATTAACATATTCAGACACTCCGCTCGTATTACAACAAGGAAAAACAGGATCCACTTTAAGAGAAAAGCCAGATTGTCGATGGCAAGAGGACTCAACATAGCATTCCTTGCAGCAATTGCTATAGCTGCTTTGATACAAACCTCAGTGGCGCAAACAACCCATACGGTGGGTGATACCACAGGTTGGGCCATTCCTACTGGTGATCCTGCTTTCTACTCATCATGGGCTGCAAACCAAACCTTCAATGTTGGTGAAATTCTAGGTAACACCACAACCCTAATTAACCTATGCTTTATTTTATTTTATTACTATATTTATCAGAGCGAACAACATAATATTTTCTTTTTGATTTTTTTTCAGTGTTTAATTTTATGGCCAGCGCACATGATGTTGCCAAGGTGACAAAGGCAGATTATGATGCTTGCACCACAAGCAGTCGAAACCAGCCCAGCAAGAATCAACCTTGATGCTTCAGGCGAGCACTATTTCATTTGCAATTTTACTGGCCATTGCTCTGCTGGTCAAAAGATGATGATCAATGTTAGTGCTGCATCTTCTTCTCCTTCTCCAGCTCCTCAGACATCTTCTCCTGCTCCTCAACCTTCCACTCCAACTCCTCAATCTTCTCCTTCTCCTCAACCTTCTACTCCAACTCCTCAACCATCTCCTGCTCCTCAACCTTCTACTCCTGCTCCTCAACCCAGCGCTCCTGCTCCTCAACCTAGCACTCCTGCTCCAGCTTCTGGTCCATCAGCGCCTGCACAGACCCCAGCTTCTGGTTCACCACCCTCACCGCTAACGGCCACAACACCTGCACCTGCCCCAGCTTCTGGTTCACCACCCTCACCACCAACTGCCACACCACCTAGTACTGTTGCTCCACCAAACTCTGCCAGATCTCTTGGTTTCAGTGGCTTTACCACTTTCTTGTCCATTTTTGTAGTTTTTTGGTGCTATTAGATTTCATGTGGTTGAGAGTTTGATTAGTGTGATTCATGTTTATGTGAGGTTCTTGCTATCCAGATTTTTTTTTGACATACAATAAAGCTACTTTTTTTTTCCTTTACGTTTTCAGTTAATCTGGCACTGGTACCGTAGTTATTAAACCCGGACCGGCCCGGAGGGTCGACCCGGGACCCGGTCGCCCGGTGGCTAGACCAGTTCGGGTTTAAAAAAACCGGCCAGGACAAAAACTCGGCAAACTCAGTCGACCCTCCGTGACCCGGTAGACCAGGGCAAACCCGGATGAGACCCGGTGCTTTTGAGTTGGGTCCGCTTGAGATCATTGCAAGTCGATCTGGGTTCTGGGTTTGAAGATCTTGAGAGTTAGCATTGTGGTTCCCAATTCTTCTAGCCCGGATTTAAGTGCAGCTCCTTCATGTGCCCCCCTGACCCCCCTTCCTCCTTGAACTCGTTCCAGGCATGGGATGTATTTATTGAATAAAAGAATGTGTACTGTTGACTAGATGAGAGATCTGAAATGGAAAGCCTTGTTCTTGCTTCGCTTACATGCTTGTTCAATGAGTGGAATACTCCATGGAGGAATACTCCTTAATGTCATATACTGGATGCTCGAGGCTCCCCCAATCAAAAGCTGCGACAGCTGGGGAGTTTCAAGAAGACACATGAGCACCGATTAATCGAGCTGGGGAGTGACGATTGATGACTGTAACTTGAAGGAAATTCAAGGTTAAAAGGGATACTCACAGTTTCAGGAGAGAGGGAGGAAACAGGTAGCAGGCTGTTTTCAATTTCTGGGTTTGTGTGGTGTTCGGTTGCTTGTGATGAAGCCAGACATGGTAGATAAACTTTGAGGAGATGGTTCTGCAAAAACAACCGACATGATGTGGTGTATTTTTTTTTTTTTTATTTACACGGGGTGTCCGGGCCAGCTTACGCGCACCACGATTAATCCTCACGGCCCACTGAATACTCTGCAAATCCAGTAGGAAGGAGACAAGCCCCTTCCACCGCTAGGCTAAGCCCTAGAATGCACCGCTAGGCCAAACCCTAAAATGCAATGTAGTGTATTCCTTCCTCACCCTTGATGTGACCCAGCTAGCTTTATATCTGCTCCTGTGCTTATTATTTTATGTCATAGGGTGTTATTTTTTTTTTAAAATATAATATTTTTCAAATATAAATATATATTTTTTAATTTTATTATTTATAAAATAACTTTTTATATATATATATATATAAATTATTAAAATTTAAATATATTTTTTTAATTTTTCCATATTGACTTATAAAATTTAGAACTTGACTATAACCATGTTAAAAAATAATATAAATTATATTTTAGATTCTCATCTAATAACTTAAGTTTTTAGGTGAGATAATTTTTTAATATGATATCAGAGTCTTAATAAATAAATAATCACGAGTTTGAATTTTACTATCTTTATTTATTTGATAAAAATTAAACACAAAATAATGTGAACATATGTAAATTTTAGGTCCAAAAAACTTTCATTTGAAGGGGTGTATTAAAAAATAATATAAAACACATCTTAGAGTTTTATCTAATAACTTAAACTTTTAGATGAGATGGTTCTTTTGACAAACTGGTATAATGTGATATTTACAATTTTACTAAATTTAAAAATTTATTCATCATTTGCATATACTATAATTTCTTTAAAGAAATTATACATTTTATTTAAAATACGAGAAGGGGAATAAGAATATAATATCAATTTGTCAAACATTTCATTATCAGCTTTTACTTTGGTCCAAAAGCTGGATTACACGTGACAAACGATCGACAATAAAAAGATGAAAATGAAAAAACTTACAATTATTCTTAGATCATGTGATGGTCATATCTCCCTTTTCTTCTTCCTTGGTGTCTGTAATTAATTGGTTTGAACAACAAAAAAAGGGGGGTAATTTTTTGGACTTCTACATATGGTCGGTCAGCTAACATGTGGAGGTTTTTCCTGCACAGAAAGGGAAAATCTTGTCCAATTAATCAAGTTACCCTAAACTAATGATCAAGGCATTAGCATATTGTTTTTTCTAGAATTTTCATTTCATTAGATGGAATGATCACGTTTTCAATTCATCATTTATGTGTTAAGTTTGATTCCACTACTCAAGTATTCTGGAATAAGATTTTGTACGTAAAAAATAAGTTCTTTTCTGGTTAAATTTTATATTATTTTTGGATCATAATAAAAAATGAATTCAATATTAAATTTGAGTGATTTATTGTTCGTATAAATACTAAAACTCCCTATTTTTTATTTTTATTTTCATCTTTTTTATTTCATTCTCATATTTTTTTTATTTGATCCTTTTGTGACCTAATTCTATGAGATAAAATCTTAAATATAATCAAAAGATAAAATTAAAAGATAAAGGGCCACAATGTATAGCAATATACTTTGTAAATCTTAAAGTTTTTTGAATTTTTATTTTGATGCAAAAATTCCTTTTCATTCCATCTATAAATCTAATTTCCTCCCTAAAAATTCTAGTCTCAATAAAAATACTAGTTTTTATTATTTATATTTCTTGATATGGATATACTATACCAATTAGCTATGTATCGAGGATAAGATTCCATTGAAACAAAGCAATTCTAATAGATTTATTAGATGGTTTTATTGGTGTGCATTTAATTAGAATTGAACCTATAAATTCGTTAATTATAATTTGGATGTTTTTACTATTCAACCATGGATACTTAGAAAGGATTTTTGTATAGGATGAAAAACTAAATTCTTATTATAATTAAATATTTATGATAAATCAATGCAATTTAAATCTAGGAAGAGTCAATGAAAAGAAATCAATTCAAATCCTAGTTTTCAATCTACGAGAGATATTGAAAGAGATCAAGAATTTTCACTATTTTTTTATATTTACGGTGTTGTATATGTGTGGCGTTACAGTGATTGGCTACTCTTAAAAAGTATCTATCTGACAAATATAGATAAATAAGGAATCTTTTTCTTTTAGCATTGAAAAAGAAAATGAGAGTCGCCACCTAGTATTTTGATTAGTAGGAACCCTAACTAGTCTAAAAAATTAGGTATAGGGACTGATTATGTAAAGAAAAAGGTATTAACACCTCAAATATACCCTACCTAAGATAAACTGCATTGTTTAATTGTATGATAAAAAACTAAAGTCATGTCATGTTTTCTAATTGTTGATCTGTTTATGATTTAAAAAAAGTTCTTATTAGTAAAGAAATTCTTATCTCATTAGATAAAACCTAACTGTTCTATATCAACCAAATAAATTAATTTTAATAATAGAAGTACATCTTATATGTAAGTTCTTAATCCCAAATACTAAAACAAAAAGGAATAATTTTTTTAGAATTCTTGAAATGTTGGCCTTATGCCTATGACTTTAATAAACTGGTTATTAAAGCTAAAATGTATGCTAAAATATATTTTGGATTTTTTTGGTATGAAAATATGATATGATTTTTTTTTAGACTTGGTTCTATTCATGAAAACAAGACTTTTTTTAAAAAAAAAATTTTTTTGCAACATTTTGGAGAAAACCGAGTGTTTTAATATCAAATTTGTATCTTTATGATATAAAAATACAAACCAATATTATGCAAATTTGATAAAAAAAAATACATATAAATTTTTTGAAAAGATTTTTTGGATTTTGTAAAATTTTTTGGTCTAGGCCCGACCTAACCGCTTTGATTTGGGCCAGCACTGTTCGACCTAGAAAACTAAAAAAAAAAAGATGGAGAGAACCTTCACTTTCATCAAAACAATGGACTGACCTGAAGAAGACAAAGAAGAAGAGGAAGAAGTAGGCCTACAACCTTTGACAATGACATTGGTGGTGGCGAAGAGGAAGAGTGAAGGTGGCATTGTGGCGGCGGCTGGGAGATGATTCCAGGCAGTTATTCTTCTTCTGCTCCTTTTTATCTCTTCATGTTTCTATTTCCCCCCTTATTTCTCTCTTTCTTTTTTTCTCTGTTTTTTTTTTCAATTCTCAAAACAATCGCCCTTCCTAATTCTCTCAACTCTCCCTAGTTTTCTTCTTAATTTTTTTTTCACTCCAAAAACTCTCCTTTCAAACTCACTCATTATGTTTTTTATGTTTATTTCTTTTCAAAAATCCTTCCCCTTGCCATGACATAAGGTAAGGTGGTTACCCTACCCATGTCTTGGCACACGATAGGATGGTTAGGCATGGCTGCATTAATGGTGGCGGGGTATGAGATGTGGCTTGTGTAGGGGAACGAGAGGGAAGACAAGAAAAGATTTTCAAAATCTTTCTTTTTCCTTACCTCTACATACATAAAAGAAAGAGATGAATAGTGTAATGAAATGAATTTAGAAATAATCCAAAAATAGATTATGACATTTAGTAGGATCTTTCATTCATATTTTTTTTTTTCAATCAAGAATATTTTATAAAATTCTTGGGCTCCTGAATTTAGAGTATCTTGTTTTCACGCAATTCACAAGGTTAACAAATAATTGATATTGCATGATTAAGGTATTAGTACTATTTATAATGGTCATTATATCATATTAACAATCAAAATATGGTCAAAATAAAAAAAATATTTATTTGATAGGACTTCTTTTCATATATATGGATTCCATTGGACTTAGAAATGATAAATTAGAAAAATCCCTTAGGTTTTTCAATATCAATAAGTTGCTTGTTTTGCTTATATATCTCCTAAAAGGATAAAAGATTTCTAAGAGTCATTTTCTAGATTTAAAAAAGCACACTTGGATTTGCCCAACAACTAAAAAGGTATCATGTTTAAATCTAGTTAGGGTTCGTGATGCTAAAAGAATTGGATTAGAAAAGAATAGGATTCTAGCTATAAGATATCTAATGAAACCGTCCTTGAAATTGAGATCTCATTCAAAGATAAATATATAAGAAATATAGAGTTTTTTTAGATATTATATTGATGACATGTTCCACAGAGACTAGAATTGAAAATTGTTTAATCATCCTTCTCTAAGAAAAGGGTGAAACATAATCAACTTGAATTAATAATGGTTATTTAAAATCTTAGTGAAAGACTAAATTTGTTATCTCATGTATGCTTTTCATGAAAAATATCAATTAAAGTGGAGGGTTTCTTCAAACAACAATGATATTGACTATGTTTCTCATCTTTTTTCGAGAAAAAAAATGGTCTATTTCTTTACAAAATTATAGTTAGTTTCATATGTGACAATTCTGCAAAGATCTATTTGTTAGTTGAGAGAATAATTCACATGAATCAAGTTTTTTTAGGAAACTTTTATAAGAAAATTAAATTTGGTTAGATAATATATGGATGGTAAAAAAGGATAGGTAGTTTATCCAAGCATGAAATATATCATCAAATATTCCATATGATTTTACAAGATCAAACTTCGTTTATGGAAGAGCTAGCCAATTGAAGAGATCTTTTGATCAATCTAGATATCTTTTTTATTCCATTAACAATAAGGATTCAAAAAATCATACATTGTTCAAAGAGAGATTAAATAACTAAAAGAAATATCGATTATTTGGACTTTTTATTATTTTTTTTTCAAATCGAATGAGTAGAGATAGAATTAGACTGAGTTTCTAAATACCTTTCTTAATGTTCTTTAATTTCCCAATTATTCATGAAATGTGTAAAGGAGATGAAAAATCATCTTCTTTATAATCTTACAAAGCCATTTATTCTTTCTTTTTTTTCCTCTAATAAATTATTAGAACTTTGTCTAGGTAGTCTTACTAAGTAGTCAATTAGAGATTAAAAAAACAATTGTTGAATAAATAACAAGATGATTCCTTTTCCTTTCCAAGCAATCATAAAATAAAAAAATAACTAACATATTCAAGATAATTATGTATTTATAAAATACCATCTCAATTTATCATATTTCATCATATTTGATATATGATATAGTTCTTAAGGATAAATTAAATATGGACAATTCCAATAAGATTTTTTTTCTTGAATAATTTTATCTTATGTCATCTATTTCATGATTGAAACGAGAATATACAAATTACTACATGATTTTGAATTAAAAAAGAGATTTCAGGACATGATAGACCTATTTTTTATTCTTTTTAAATGGATTTTTTTATCAAATTATTGTAAAAAAAAATCTACATTTCTTATGAAATGATTTAAAATATCCAAAACAAAGCAAGAAAAAAGTGCCTTTTGTTACCAAAACCATAATGGAGGCAATCAATCAAATATGGATTAATTTAAAATTTGATTCAAACTAATATAACATGTGTATATATATATTTAATCAATTCTTTTTAATGAATAGAACCAATTACAACTTAGAATATGGTATTCATAAATAAAAAATAAAAAATAATACTCTAAAATCAAAGAACTATAAAGAAATATACAATCAAGCAATATCTATTAAATTTGTAACATTATATATATATATAAAGAATATCTGTCTAAATTACTTCTTTTTTTCTTCTTTTTTTTTGTGTGTAAGTTATATCTTTTCTTGGTTTTTTTTTAATCCAGTAACTCATTTTTATTTTTTTTATGAGTTTTGAGAATATTCTTATTTATGGTTACAAGATTCATATTTATAAGTTGAAAGCTCTGAATGATTGAACCTGTAGTAAGCTATTAAAACCAATAGGTTTTTAAATTGTTCATTTGAAAAAATAAAAAACCATTTTTATTAGATGATCATAATACTTTTTAAGAAGCATTTTTTTTTAATCAATGAATGAACACTATCTTCTTTTTTGCTCGATAAGAAATGAAAAAAAAAAAATCCTTTCTATTGGATGATCATAATACTTTATAAGAAGTGATTTTTTTAATCAATAAATGAACCGTTTTTGCTCAATATGATATCAAAGTGGATAATTATCTTATTCCATACTAGAAATAATTACAGGAAATATTTTGATAACTTAAATTTCTCTTTCTTAATAATATCCTACAATCAAGATAATTGGATGAATCTAATAGAATCATTTTATAGAAAGTCACTAATATATTCTTTTTTATAGAGACAATCAACTTTAATTTTTGAATGATCTATATCATTTCTGTTTTTATATAAAAAAATATTCCTTTTTATATGGAATATCCATGTATCAAGAATTATGATTTTACTCATGAATAATTCCTTAATATCATGTTTATTTGCAACAAAATATTTTTTTAATGGCGGTAAAAAGTATTTTTTTTAAAGAGATTATTTCATCAATTGAATTACATGTGTCTAATATATTTATATCTAATGATTTTTTATAAAATGGCGATGAAAGCTTGTATAAGTATTTTTATTTTTCATTTCAACTCGATCCATTTATTCATAAAACTTTTTTAAATTTAAATTTAAATATGTATTCATGAGACTAATACTCGTTCTTTTTACATTAATAGGTTGATAGATAATATAATTTGTAACATATTCTTACAAAGTATACTTGATGCTAACAAATTGATACAAACTAAAGTAATTTTTTGTATAAAATTATGTTTTGTACCAAAATTAAATTAGAAAAAAAAAAGAGTCGAAAAGGTATTAATTTGTGAATTGAAGAACTAAAGTGAGTTTTTACATCAACTTTGAATATACCAACGATTTTTTGCTCCATTTCACCTTGATCATACTCCTTTTAATTTGTTGTCTTATCAACAAATAGAAAGCAATTGGTTATCATTTTTGAAATTGAAAGATTTAGTCGATTAAAAAAAAAAAGATTTAAGAATAAAAAAAATAATATTATTGTGAGTGATATTTTACATTGATGCAAACCACCTTTATTCAGGTGTTTCTTTATATTGAATCTTGGCTGGGCTATCACCGGATCTTTCCGGTATCCAAGTCATGACCCAATGTTTGAGTGATGTGGTACAATTCGGCGCGCGCGCGCACACAGTTAAATCCCCCATTGGAATTGTTTGAATTGATTTTGTTTGTGGCCAAGGCCCAATAGTTCATTTAGTTTCTTTGGTGTTTTTTTTTCCCCCATTTCTGTATGGATTTGGAATTGAAATAACAATGCAAGATGCATTTTGTAGATCTTATCCCTGAATTCACATTTCTTACTAAAAATTACAGGATAATTACATGGCTTATATGCAAGTGTTTTTTAGCGATGCATGTATGTCCCTCGCCAAGTTTGCACACTGTAGCAGATAATCAAAAGGGTCAAATTTATAGATGCTAGCTGAACTACTAGTAGTAATTCTCATTGGTCGGCAGCGTTCGATCGTCAATGAGTTAAGCTTTACGTACGTACCCTAATTGTTATCCGATTGCTCTAAGAAAGCAAGGACCATAAGCGGTATGTGGTGGACAAGCCTTTGCCAGCTTTTGCCTGATTGTCATCTTATTATCAATCCCTAACTGCCACATATAGTATATAGTTATCTCCCCCTCCACATAAAGAAGAGAGAGCACTGTCTGCTTTTGCCACCAGGGTCGATCTGTTGAACACAGAGTATGGCTATTAGGATAGACTGGATCGTGTTCTTGATCATTGCTGTGGCTTTACTAGAGGGAGCAACCTCAGAAACGAAATACAAAGTTGGAGATAATGATGGTTGGAAAGTTCCTGATAATAAATCTTACTATGATAACTGGGTTGCTGGTAAGAAATTTGCGGTTGGAGATTCATTAGGTAAGCATATATATGATTCTCTTAATTTTCTTTGGATTAGTTTATTTATCTAGGAACTAGTTCAACATTAGTTTTATCGAGCTTGATTAATCATGTCATGTCCTCATTAACTAGCTAGCTAGGGAAACGGTGATAGCTCATCAATGACTATGAAAAAACAGAGTATTCAGAAATGTATGGATGGAAAAATTATTGAATTAATCTTACATATTTTCCATGCTCTGTTATATGCACCTTCATACTATACGCAACTAACCTTTTGTTCCTCTTCTTCAACTGGGTTTCCAAGTTGATGCTAGTAAATTAAGTCATTGGCTTAATTATAACAAAATATTTATTTTGCGTGCTCTATGTCTGTTGTAAATTGTATAAAGTGGAATCAAAGATAAGCTTTGTGCTTTTTCAAAAGGTAAAAGAGAGAAGAAATTGTCTACCGAACATCAGTGCTGGAGAATTCTCTCTCCATTCTTAGAATTAGATAACTCCCATAACTTCTTTTTTTCCGAGTTCATCAGGACCACCTGAAGGGACAGATTGAAAAGGTTGTCCGGGTGGTCCTGGCCCCCTTAAAAGTTGAAAAAAGTTTAAAATCCTCCCTAGAACTTGTAAAAATTAAAATGTCGTCAATAACTTGCAAAATGATACTTTCAAAATTGAAATTATACTCTCTGACCCTTCCACTTTACTAAATCTGAATTCGTCCCTAGCCACCTCTTCTATCTTCCCTTGTGACACTCGTTTATTCTTATACCATAAGCTTGAAGGGAGACAAAATATCATTTTTCTAGCTGAATTCCGGGCCATGACCCGTCCTTTGAAATTATGGAATATCATATAGTACGACTCAAAGATGTAGAGAAATTGAAAGATTAATACATATTCTATTGTTGGGAAAAAATAAAAATAAAATCTCTTGGCATGCCCTTTCATGTTTGACTTTGGTCACACAATTAATATTTCAAAAAATTAATCAAAGTTACAAAGTCAACTCATTGCAATTAATCAGTATATATAAATTTTGATATTTGCTTAGTAGCAAATTAGGTTCTAACTCTTTCTTTTTCAACGCCTCAGAATTCAAATGGACAGGCACACATAATGTCTTCGAGGTAACCAACAAGATCGAGTACGATGCCTGTGATAAAACAAATGGAATGCTTAATGATACCAGTCCTGCAACCTTTCATTTAACAAAAGATGGAACGTATTACTATATTTGCACCGTTGGAATGCACTGTGATTTGGGTCAGAAGGTTACCATTGTTGTTGGAAATGGAAGCTCAAGCTCTCCAGTATCTATGCCAAATAATCATTCTGCCTTATCTGCAGTTCTATCCACCATTACCATTGTTGCTGCCAGTCTAGTTCATCTTTCTTCTTTCTTGTTGTACTAACAATATTGGTGGTTGGTGTCTCGTTTAATTATCCATCTTAATTAGCCTCTTCCGTTATGTTTACTGAATTTGGATTTATAGCTAGAATAAGTGCAAGGTTTGTACTATTTATTAGCTATCTATCCAGTTTCAGAGCAGTTTCAGAGCATTTTCATTGTATGAGACGATGTTTCGAAGTAGTGTAATAACTTATTTTGGTAAATTATATTAATATTAATTAGACGTGTTGTAATACTTATTTTTTTAAATAATATCGTTCTTAATTGCGCTTGCCAGATTAGAGTTTCATGCGCGATTAACTAATTTTTGGATCATTGAAAGATCTTAAAGATCGTAAACTATAAAATAGAGATAATTATCCCTCCTCGTATTATAAACAGGTGTTTTGGCTCATAATACACATATATATTAGAATATTTGAACACTGAAATTTTTCATGGTAATTCAGAATGTTGCATATGCGGTGATCACCTTTTTAAATTAGAATTGTTTGGAATAATATAGGTAAAAAAAACAATTTTTTTTTTATGTTTTATTAGTGACAAAAAAGAAGAAGCCACCTTTTAATATTTTTATCATTAAAAATTCTAATTATTGATTTTAGAGTCTGGATAAAAAAAAATTGATTGTGTAAAAAAAAATTAGTAGTACCTCTAGCATGTTTTATCTAAAATATGTTGTCTTGTTTATTTATCTGATATAAATTAATTTTTTTTAACTGTTGGTTTATCTAATGTTTTTTTAAAAAATTCTATTTAATAAGAAGGTATTTATCTTATTAAAAACCTTACCATTCTAATATTAATATAAAACAAATAAGGTAAATTATCTTTTTATTTAATATAAAAAATATATCTTAAATATAATTTTATAATCTCATATATTAAAAAAATAAATTTATTTTTTAATTTTAATATGAAAATACAAAGTTTATAATCTCTGCATATTAAAAATGTTGCATATCTAATATCACGATGATCTTTAAAAAATTTAAAGAAAAATAACAAATGAGCCGAGCTGGTGACCAATTTGGGCACTGTTGGATAACATTCATGAATTATTAAGACGAAGATGATGGTGATGATCACGTAGCTCTGGCCAGACAATGTCCTTTTCTTCCTCTTCGTTTCCTATCTGTCTCTTGCCCTTTTTTCGGTTCTCTGGGTTCTCTCTCTTTCCGTTCTTGTTCTTGTTCCTTTTTTTTTTGTTCTTTACGTTTTCCTTCGTTTTCTGTTTCTCTCTTTTTGATCCTTTGTTTGTATGTTTGATTTGGCTGAGTCTGCAGTCTCGTCTGAGGAAATGAAATAGGAATTCCCTTGCCAAAAGGCTCTCTAGCTTTTCGTGTTTTCACCTCCACCTCCTGTTCTCTCTTTGTCCTCTGGTCTCTCAGTTCTCTCTTTGTTTATGTTCACGTTCTTTGTTTTTATTTCTGTCTGCACGTTCCATGTGTCCTTTCTCTTGCATTTATAAAGCCAGAGAATGCCCTCTATTCGTGCCTCTAGATGATGAGGAATGTTCCTTCCTGTTTGCGGGAAAACAGGTGACTAACAGTCCTGCCATTGCAGGACTATTGGTAACGACCTATTAGAAAATGCATCGCGTGGGTGAGAGGGATAGCGGGCAGCTGACAGGTAGGAGACGTCGCTCACGACAAGTTTTGCTGCAGTTTTTTTTTTGCCTTCCTGCTGAATCAGTAAGATGAAGGTGGAGGTGATGAACAATGATCTGGAGAACGGTGCTGTTTTCTCGACTGAAATGGCTATTTTCAATTTGCTCGCCTGAAGTTCTAACATTTAGCAATTGAACCCTTATTCAAGGAAATCTCCGGTTTTTTATTTTAATTTTGCCCCTGGATCGATAGCACAGGTCAATGGACTTGTATTAACTCAAACCGGTCAATTATGGAGAATAGAGCAACGGAGTTGAAATTGTTCACTCCTTTTGACCTCATAGTAACTTCAGTTTTCAGTAGAGATACTCGTGCATAAGACTCAGACACCTGGTCAACAAGCTAACATGAACAGCCAAATTAATCCAATCAGGTATGCCTGGTTAAGTTTGAATTCAGATAACACAACAATAGATGAAAGAATATTCACATGCAAGAGTAATCAAATAGAATTTGCGTTCTTATGTCACAAGTAAAAGTAGCAGAACATAAACACTCTTGAATATTTATACTAGTACAATTATGCAGCTTACATCCACTGCTATGGAGAATCCTACCATTCTTTCAAAAAAGATCTCAGCACCTACAATAAAAACAGAAGCAGCTCCCAACAAGGTCTTTTCAGCTAATCAACATAAATGCCCATGCTGAGGTAACAGGGTAACAGTTGAGTTGCTAGGCATTGAAAAGGAAAAAAAACTGAAGAAACGAGTGAAGCAGTAAAAGCTGAAATGGAGAAAGCGGGACCAGGCATTAAGGAATTTCATGCTTTGTTATCTTTAAATCACATTGCTACCATTGCAACATCTGGGAAAAATCTTAAAATCTTACCTTATTAGTTTCAAATTAACAAATTATTTATAGGAAGTTGTTGAAAAAGCTTAGATTCCTTTTAGCACTATTGTTTGGAAAGCTGCATGACGAATGATGGTTAGAAGCCTATCGTTTTTCGCAAAAACAGTGAATTAAGTTCCAGAACATATAAACAACCAGAAAAGGAATCATCCATTTTTTTTTGCTGATGTTAAAGGAATAGTTCAAGAACGAAGTCAATCACTGCTTTCACACCACCAACTGGCCATTGCCGTTTAAGAAAAGATTTCAAGACTATTTTTTAATCCTGAATGAAAGGAGCATGGCATTATTGGAAGGTCTATTAATCTTCTTCCATGAAACATTGAAGACATAGAGAAAGGACCAAAATGATATCTTGATAACTCCTCCAATCCACCATTGAACTCTCAGCAGTTGAAGTTTCACATACAGTAAACTCAAATGCTCAATTGAACAGCAAAACAAACTTACTAACAAACCTCCTATTTTATGTCACTGCTCACTTAAAACCACAAAAAGTTATACTCCCATCTTCAAAGAGATCCCTGCTACAGAAAACATATAAAAGTAACCTCCTGAATCATTCTCAAAAGTGCTGAAGTAACCGCAGAAAATTATACTTTATACCCTTCCACATTCTTAGCATGTCTTCTTAATTACTAGTTACTTCTATGGTAATCCACCCTCTTTGTCATGCCAGTTACCTTCAAATGCTCAATTGATATACACAAAAGGAATACAGGAACATTATTCACATCATAATTTTGCAAGTATACCCAGGGGATATTGCCCTAGCTGACACCTAATAATGTAAAATCATACAAACAAAAACAGGGCACAAAATTATCTTTCTTCAGACAATTATACTAGGAAACTGGTCATCACTAACCCCATCCTCTACAGAACAGACTCACCACAAAAAAATATCCTGATTTTTTTTTCATTTTTTTTTCCAGATGAACTCATATAGCTTAAGAATAATGGACCTACAGCTAACTCACAGTAACTGTTAGATTCACTCCTGAATTAATCAACATATATACATAATCATTTAAGTACAGAACATTTACCTAGAAACTGGAGAAGTTATTCTAGCATGGTAGAGTAGCCATTCATGAAGAGGCCCCTCAATGTCATACCAGGACATTTCCGTAGACTGGTTTCATTGTGGTTCAGTGCAGTCCTTATTAGTCTTAAGTTTCTCATATATCCTCCCCCCACCGTGTAAATTACTTTCCTTTCTCCAAAATGCCTCCTAAAATCTTTTTTTTTTAATGAATTCAAGAATATTCAATGCAAGGTTGAATGAATAAATGTGTGTGGTGATAAACTGGTTCCCAAAATACCTAATTGGATTTTGGTAGTGGCTAGGTGTCTCAATTTTGCAAGTTATGTCACTAACCAGTATAGTTTAGATCAAACTCAGATTTCATTTACAATTCACCTTTTCCACTAAATCCCAGGTTGCAATCTCACTGTTAGCGTGTAAATCTGTGTTCTGAACTACTACATAGGAAAATGACGTTGCAAAAAGGATTGACCAGCATAATTCTAGCCACCTCAAATTTTTAAGCATAGACACTACAACGGGAAAAACAATGCCTACAAACCTGGCCCTTCTATTCGACCAATGAACATGTTGGACTGCCAGCAAAAATGTCCATCCTCTGCATTGTCTCTGAAGGGCGCTTTACGCTTTCTGATGGTTGTCTCCAAATTCTGATCATCACCCTCTGAAACCCACTTAACCGAACAGGATCCAGAGGGATCCCTAGTACTTGTACCAGGAAAAAAACAGAATTCCTTGTTTCTTTGTTGAGAAAAAACACTAAACTTGTCTCTTTCTTGAAATCTGCTTGAGCCAGCATTTTCATTTTCTTGAGCTTGATTTCTTTCTATGCTCATGCCCGGGTCTGAGTATCGACCCAGCCTCAAGGATAAATCACATTGTGTGCCAGTTGGCTTGTCATGGGTATTTCTGAAATCTGCTTGTGTGATTCTCGTGGAACCAACTTCAGCACTGGAACATGAGAAAACTGTCTGCAAGACACCCATTTCCCTATGTGGTGCAACAGATGTACCAATAGGTTTGCCCACAAATATAGTGTTGGATTTCGTCTTCATCGGAAATTGGGAGACCACATCAGACTCTTCGATTTGATATTGATTTGCACAATACAAGGGATAAACCGAACCAAAGTTCTGGTGCATGTCGGCTTCACTTGTTGTCAGCTGATTACTGCCAGGTGGGATATTCTCATACAAGAAAGGGTAACTGTAAGCAATATTACTATTCTCAGCCAAATGATGATTAGACTCTGAAACCGAAAGATGTGGATTCCCAGTTGCCGTGTCTCTTGCAATGTTCAATTGATTGATAGAGTGAACTGGCATTGACTGAAGGCCTTGTTCATCATGAGTTCTATCTATAGCTCTAGGAGGTACAGACGCCGATTCTTGTGTTCTCGGGCTGAGGTAGCTCCTGGGATTGCTATGTCGTTGACTTCTCGAAGCTCTCTCCACTTTGCATCCCAAATTAAGGGCAGCTAAATAACATTTCAACAAACTAGACATGATACAACACCTCCACTACAATTATTACAGCAAATGTATAATTGCAAATTAAAACAAGCCTGAGTTACACAATTTAAGCTTAGATCAATGCATGCTTTAAGAACTTGGCATGCTGCAATCTCAAATACAATTGTTACAAAGCAAATTGAAGTCTTAAACTTTGATATTATCGAGAGGGGAGGAGAGTGGTAGAGAGAGAGGGGGAGAGAGAAGTCTGACTCTGAGATACAATGCTACCAAAATGAGAACCCAAAAACAGAATTTCAAAGTTGGATCCAAGAAACATGAGCTAGCATAAATAAGTCAGTACCTTCAATACAGGGAGGCAAAAGATCTCCAGTTTCAGCGCTCTCATCTCTCCTAATAATGGTGTTGATGGCATCATTTACTCTGTCCCATAAAGTGTCTTGGTTCATATACTCAGCCTAAACAACAAAAACCATGTATTAATGAGTTCAAAAACACAATACAAACCTAATAAAGATCCAAGAATCCATAGACAAAAAGAAGAACAAAAAGTTTAGCCATGCCTCAGAGTTGGCTTTAGAGTACATGATTTCCTCTGCTTTGTACACCACAAGAAGAAGCTTATCTTGCCACTCCCTGTTCCCTTTAGTTGCAGCACTGTGAGTGTCATAGGCCATCCTAATCAAAACACAAACTTTACAATCACAAAATGCAAAAGATTCAATCTTTATTCAAAATAAGCAAAAATAAGCAAGACCCAGAACCTTAAAATTTGTCCAATCATGGAACCTCGGATGGGTTTGTGCCTATCACTATGCCAAGCTCTTCTCACACACTCATAAGGCCTTGGCCCTGGCCTTGGCATCTTCCCTCGCTACACACACACACACTCGCTCACTTCAAAAACACACAAAACCAAAACCACTGTAGTTAAAAAAAGATAAAGAGAGAGAAAGAACGAGGAAGATGTTAGAGGGTTTTAAATAAGAGAGAGGAGAGGACACTACATGGGTCAATGTCACTTCAATTCTTTCAAATCAATTTTTCCAGTTTCTCACTTTTTTGTTGGCTGGGGAGGAGCACAAAAGACTAGAGAGAGGAAGAAAAAAGAAAAGGAGTTGCTTTCCCATAGTTTGCCTGCCCTTCCTACAATAATTTTTGAGAGCTTACCAAAAATTTCTTTTTTATATAGTGAAAGGTTTTGTGGGTGTTTTTTTGGAGGTCATACTCATTTCTTGGGAAAAAGAACAGAAAAGAAAAGGCAAAGAGTGGTTTTGACGTGGGTGGGTGTCGAAAGCAAAAAAGATGGCATTTGCCACTGAAGTCTATCTCCCTAGCATGGGTGTCCAGGTCTGACTACAGGTTGCCCAAGTATGGGCACGAACAAAAATGACATCTTATCTATACCATCCCCCAGAATCAAATCCCATGTAATCATGACAGTAAACTATTGTCACGCTGGCAGAATTTAGTCAATTAGAGCAAGTCAAAGTTTTTCTTTCTTAGAATTGAAAGTTGACCTCATTAGCTTTTGTCAAAAAAAAAAAAAAAAACTTACACATCTACATATTGCAAGAGGAGTAAAACATAAACATTCTACATTTTGCAAATGATTTGGGTTGGAAGTCATGGGCTTATCAGCTTTGGATCGACCTCGTTCATACAAAGCTTGTCTTAAGTTGCAGGTAGGGCGAGATCCTTTCATGTTTACACAACATTGAACAACGCTAATGATAGAGGTTATCAGATGCTATAACTTGGTAAAACAACTGTTATATGTCACAGTTCACTATTTTGGGACTAAACCAGATGAGCATGGAGGTGTTTTCTAGGGTTATTTTATGTCTGCTTCAATTATAAGATTTTGAATTTCAAAGCAGAGCTAATTCTAGTTTGATCGAAAATACTGTGATTTTATATTTCAACTATAATTCTAGACTTTTAATTCTAAATTTATAATGATGTTACAAGTTCAAAATTTTATTCTCGTTTTATATAAGAAAAACATAATTGTAAATTTAAGAAGTAATCATATAACTTGAATGCTTTGAATTTAAAAAAATAATTGAAGATTAAAGACCTTACATTCATGTAGTGATCTTTAATTTGATTACAACCACGAATGAGAAATCCTTGGCAATGATCTTTAATTTAATTACAATCAAATATGAAAAATCCTTGACAAGAGAACATGGATTGATATGTATTTTTATTATTATTATTTTGTTTTTTTTTAATGAAAACTAAAAGCTTACTTGATTACATGTCTACGATCATAAACATATTAATTATTGCTTACATATTATATATCTACAAGATTACAATCCTATTGATACATAGGCATTGAAGATCCTACAAACTTAATTTAATTGTAGAACAATCATTATTATTGATTTGTTAAATTGTTGTTATGTCTTTTCCTTGCATATTTTTTTTAAATAAAAAAGTTTAAGATAACTTTCAATAATTAATCATTCATCTTATTATATTCAAGATAACTTGTAATTACATACTCATTATATTTCATTCATTGTTTCATGGATCTGGCACAATGTAAATTTTTTTTTATCTTCCTTTCATCACTTTCATTATTGTCATTTGCCCAGAACAACTCAAGCCCGCTTTGTAAGTTTGTTATTACATATTTGTGGTGGCATGTGATCATTTATGTAAATCTAGACTTCATCAAGTCTAAATTGTAATTAAGTTTTGTCTGTTTTTTTCAATACAAACTTTATAACTCTTTGCTTAATTTTAGTATACGAGCAGGGTGTAAACTTCTTTTTTTTTTAAAAAAAAGGTATTGGATGATATGGATATGAAGGGGAGAGATGGGAAAGATGAGATGCTGAATACATTTGGTTTAATGGCTATATATCCAACGAAAGCAAAAAGGAAGGGGATCTATTCTTTTATAGACCCTCCAATTTTCAATCAAGAAGCACTATATGTTTCTTCCTTTTCGTTCTCCTTTTTTCTTCTTTTTAACATGAACAAAATAATAATAGTCAACATTTTTAATAAGCATGAATTAAAGGGATTAACAACAGATTTCACTCTTTTTTTTCTTTTTTTTTCCCAAAACCATTGAAATGAACGAAAAATCGTATGGGGAGCCATAAAGTTTTTTTTTTTAAATAAAAACATTCACATGTATTTTACGAAGGTTGAGTAACAAATGGTGGGTCCATTGAATTACTCCAACCACCCATGCCCAGGCAGAGTAGAAGTGATCAACCCCTTATTTCGCCTCTGTTGTGTACCATATATTATAAAGTAGAAGTGCTATAAATTCCAACATTTATGTTTGAGAAAGGCTTCCAGCTGCCCTTGACATGTCCCTAACAATGCATGGGTTCTCCCACTCACAAATGTCATATACCCACTCTTGAAAATGGCTGTGCAGAAGCCAGCACTGCAGGCTGGTTTGCCACACCTTCTACTCCCGTTTTCAAGTGTTTTTGATATTTTTAACTTAAAAAATATTAAATTGATTATTATTTTAAATTTTTCTTTAATGGTATTGATTTACGGATATTAAAAATAATAAAATAATTCAAAGATAAAAACTATTTTGAAAAATACTATCAAACACTCCATTTTAATTCCCCCCCCC
>SRLM01000272.1:1845281-1860989 GCA_015708895.1 Populus ilicifolia
CCAACCTAAAATGCTCTTGGCTTCCATGGTCGAATCTCGTGGAAAATAATGATTAGCTAGGAGCAAGGGTCCTCCAACAACTAACAATAAAATAAAGTCCTGAAAATTACTGGAGGACGAACCAAAGGATCACTGCTAATTTAGTTATCTGCATGTCACATGGCAATTGAAAGCACAAGCTTCTTTAAAATGTATTGTCACTGAATCGATCGATTAAAGCATGCTATGAATATTTTTATGTGACTAGATAATGAACCCTCGTGACAATTCATGGAATATATCTTGTTGGGTTACAGTTTGTAGTATAGTGAGTCAGATTCTGAAAGAGATAGTAGTGATACATTGCCAACAGATATTGATAGGGAAACTGCCTTGGTGTATTAATTATTTCTCTGATATATATGTGCAAGAAAAAGAGAGATTAAAGACACTATTCTAAGTGCGAATACCATTCCAAATCCAGCCGGAGAGGAAAACCACCACAGCAATCTAGTCCGTGAAAGATGAGAATTTGCAATAAAAGATATAAAAGGAAAAAAGCAAGCAAGCAAGCAATTCATGTTGTTGGCCCCAACCAATGCTTGATCCGATCTATTTCTATAAAAAAAATTAAATTTTTTAAGGTATAATTCATATAATTTTTTAATATATTTTTTAAGTGAAAGTTTTTTAAATTTAAAATTAGTATAAACTCTTACTATTTTATATTTAATTTTATAAAGATAACGAAATGACTTGATGTAAAAACATCAATATTATTTAAAAAAGAATATTCAGCTAATAAGCTTTTAATTTACTAGATAAGCTCTCCTCAGCATACTTATAATTTATATAATTCTGATATAATTTCTAGCTGGCATGTTGATATTCTTTGAATTCTAGGCTAACAATAGCCAAACAAGAAAATGTACGAAGAAAAACAACGATGCCCTAGCTTCAGCATCTATCAACTTCACATTTAAGTACGGAGAAGATTCTCCTATCAAGTCACTGGAAATGGTCTTGAGTTTATTTCATTTGAAAAGGTTACGTTCATAGTTAAGGAGGTTTCGTTATCTCTTTCTTATTCTTTTTTGTTTCAAATTTTAGGGTTGTCGTACAGAATAATTTATATATTTATTTAATTATACGTTGATGTGTAGAATGCATTTTTCAAATTACTTTAAAAAAACTTAATTTTAATGGAGACGCAAATTCAAGTCAAAATGAAGTCTTCACGCACCTTCATTTGTCTCAATGCTATCATATATCTTAGAATATCTACAACATGAGAGACATTGCAACAATGTATCAGTTATCGGATTTTCTAGTTTAGTGATACTTGTGTTAATCTTTGGAATTTTTTTTCATGCATTGTTACTTGAATCATGAAAAAATGCAACTATAAATATCCTTTTCTTTTATGATATATCAAATTCAAATGAAGAGGACTTTTCAAAACAAGTTGGGCAAATTATTAGTGATTAGATTCCATAATATATAGACTTGTGCTCAATTATGGGGTCGGGTTATAATTGTTTTTTTAACCCATTTTGAATCCTAGCATAAAAAAGAAGAAAATACAAAAAAATATATATATATTTGAAAAAACAAAAAAAAAATAATAACAGGGAAAAAAAGATGTCAAAGTGCTCAAAAAATTACTAAAATTGGTTGAGAAAGTTTAAAAATACAAGGATTAAAATTTAACAATGTATTGTTGACTAATGAGAGCCTGACTGACAAAGAAAATTCAATTTGAGGAAGAAAAGTCCAAAATCAAATGTTTATAAAATCAATTAAATTTTATTAAACGTTTAATTGAATTTATAGAGGGTTTGATTACAAGAAAAATTAATTTTGAAGTCAATTTGGGCTTTAATTAGAAAAATTAAAGTCTTTGATCACATTATAATTTTTAAAATTTAAGGTCAAATTAGAGGTTTAATTGCATAAATATTGAAGTTTAATAGCCAATTAGGAACTTAATTGAAGAAATCTAAAACAAAAAAATAAAATAAAAAACACATGTAAATAGAGAGACTGTAATTAAATTAAATCAGGGGTCAAAATATAAAAAAATAAAAGTTTATTGATCAATTGAGGGTTAAATTGCATAAATTCAAAACCAATGACTAAAGTGAAAAAAAAAACTCAACTTCAGGGTCACTGTTTGATTTTTGACAAGGATGCAATTGCATTGAATTTTAAATCAAAATTATAATTTAGGATTTAATTAAAAAAATACAAATTGAAAACTAATTTGGACTTTGACATAAGTTTTGCGCCTTTCTTATTTAAATGCAGTGGTGCTTTTTGGCTAAAGTAGCACCATTTCATATATTATTTAAAAAAACCTCAAAATGATGTCGTTTTAAATGGCACTATGACCTTTCTTTTCCCTTAGATGCGAAAAGCAGGGGAAGAAGAAGTTTTTTTTTCTTTATTTTTTCACTGACTTTTTTTCTCTAAAAAGTATAAAAAAAAAAAACACCAACCAAGGACACCCGCTTGTTAAGCTGACTTGTGGCCTCCCACATGTTGGAGAAATGGAGGAGACATGCCTCTTCAAGTAGTCATAGGATAGTTGTACAGTGGCCTCCCATTCATATCTCTCATCTGTTTTTGCCTATAAATACAAGGGAGATGAGGATAGAAAGAGGGGGGAGTGGAAAAGAAAGAAAAAAAGAGACCAAAAGAAAGGAAAGAGGATGAAGAAGAAAAAAGAAAAAAATAGTAGGGAGAAAAAATAAAAAAAATAAGGGAAAAGAAGAAAAGAGAGGAAGACCACTACAACCTACCACCTTCAGCCCGACAGCACCACTGTTTCTCTCCCTCTACACCGCCACCGGTAGTGTCGAGCAGAGAAACAAAGAAAGATAGCAAAAATAGGAAAAAAAACAACAAAGCAAAAAAAAATAGATAAAAAAGGGTGGCCTTCACCCCTACCACCTTCGTTTCCGCCAACAGTCACCAGAGTCGCCACCTTTCTAGGTAACTACACCTCCCTTGATTAGTACTCAAAAGTGCATTTTTATCATGGTTTTATATCATCATTTTGCACTTGAAGTATCAATAACTTCATAACTAAAGTACGTTTTATAATAATCTATCTAATAATATAAGATACCTTTAATTTGTAGTAAATATTCATTTTAAATGCAGACCTATCACATAAATGAAATGATTGATTGATGACTTTAAGAACTTAAATTGCAAAGGCAAAGAGATGATCAAACTTAGAAAAAAGATGTCGGTGCAATCCAAACCGGAACATTGTTTGGTAACTGGGTCATATCTGGAGCTATAGATCTTAGATTTAGGTCTACTTTATATGGATGGAAAGGTAAGACATAGGCCTACAACTTTCATATGGAGCCCAAGATCTAAAAAAGCTATTTTTCAAGTCCAAATTGTTGCAACAACAAAGAAGCCCTAATCTATCCTCCAGCCCGAGCACTGTTCAGTATTTTGGCCATATCTGGAGTTCTAGAAGTTGAAATGAACTGAATGTTTTACACAAGAAAGCTGAGATAATTTTCTAAAACTTTCATGTTTTCAAGTGACTCTAATTTTGGCATCATTAATGATGTTTTGGGCAGATAAGAGAAGATAAGGATTCTTACCAAGTCAAAGGTTGACCACCTACTCATCAATTAGTCATCAAATTAATAGTTCCCAATTTTGGCCTATAAAAGGAAGTATTTGTCGTGCATTTAGGCATCTTGGTACCAAGATCAAGATCATGCTCGTGCTTTCTCTCTTTTTATTTTTTGTAATGTTTATGTTTTGCTTTCATTAATATCAAGTTTATGCCTTTCATTTCCTTTCATTTACTTACTTAACTTTTTTATTTATTTATGTTCTTATTTTGTTTATCTATTTTTCTTTCTTTCATTATATCTAGCTAAGTTAATTACATCAAGGTAAAAAGGTTACACTAATGATGTAAGAATAAGTATGGTATAAACTTAATATGGACTTTAATGTTTGATACTAACATGTTTTATATTTGTTATCTTGTTCACTCTTTAATACTTTGCTTGTTAAATGACTAATATTGATTTATGTTGTATAACAATTGGTACAACAAATGCTTGGCACTTTCATAGTCCATACTGTATCGTATAACCGACACCTAAGCTATAAAAAAAACTTGATTTGTTGTTAACATAAGTTATAATCATGAATGCTTGACAAAATTTACAAGTATTAGCATTAATTGAATAAAATAACTAATGTAATCATGTTAACAATCTATAATATGATTGGAACCTCCTTTGTGTGTGGATTCCAATTGAACAATAAAAGTTTATACTATACTTGTTTGATATACCATTAGTGGAACCTCTAACCTTTACATTTGTTATTATCATTGTTTAATCCTTACTTTAATATTTCATTTTAAAGTTCTCATCTTCTTCTTCCTTTTTCTTGTTGTTGTTGTTGTTGTTATTATTATTACTACTACTACTACTATTATTAATACTTGTATTATTATTATTATTATTATTATTATTATTATTGTTGTTGTTGTTGTTGTTGTTGTTGTATTATTATTATTATTTATAACTTGTACAATAACCTCCCTGTGATTCGACCTCGGTCTTGCCGGGTTATTTATTACTTCAACACTCCTGCACTTGGGAGAAGACATCAATCTTTTCATCGTGTCATCCCTCTTCCTTATTTGTTAGTCTCGTCTACATTTGCATGCAGAACATGAATAAATCATATTTTGTAGCAAAAACAGAGTTGGCTGGTTATTGTGCTCATGTATAGTAACCAAGTTATTTTAGTTATTAGCTTGAACATCAGCACAATCGATAGTATATGGACTGGGTCAGGCCTAACCCAGAATGGTTGGGCCAGGTCTAACCCTGCTTTTTTGTTATAAAAATATTGTTTGAAATTTTACAATTTTTTCATGTATTTTTTATGTTATTTTGATTAATACCAGGTAATATTTTTATATTGCTAAGAATATAAAATTTGATATTAAAATACTCAGTTTTTGTCAAAACTTCCAATATAAAAAAAATTAAAAAAAAACATTTATGCATATAATCAAGTGTCTCGAAGTAAAAAATCATATTGTGTTTTTCATACACCAAAAAATAATATTTTAACATGCATTTTGGTTTTAATAATCTATTTATTAAAGTCAAGAGAACATTGGTCAAAATTTTAAAAACAATAAAAATTTTAAAAAATCATATTGTGTTTTTCATACACCAAAAAAAAAATGTTTTAACATGCATTTTGGTTTTAATAACCAATTTATTAAAGTCAAAAGAACATTCATCAAAATTTTAAAAACAACAAAAATTTTATTTTATTTGTCTTTTAGTGTCTGGGGTTCAACATTACATGTAATACGTATTCTGGATATTATTATTTTTTTATGCTAGAACGATTAGATTTTACCATATTAAGATAAGGATCTTCTTATTAAAAAGGTTTTTTCTTGATCGTTTAGACGGACCAACAATTATAAAACACAACCAAAATCTTAGATTTTATCAGATAAAAAAACAATGCAGCTTACCTTATATTGCATGTATTTGGGGTGTTAATACCTTTCCTTTACACAACTAGTCTTCGTACCCCATCTCTAAGACCAGTTAAGGTTTCTAGTGATAAAAATACTAGGTGATGACTCTCATTTCTTTTTTCCATGACAAAGACAAGAATTCTTTATCTTACCATGTTTTGCCTAGATAGACCTTTACACTTTTTTGGAGTGGTGGATGATTGTCATGACACCGTACATGTGCAATATTTTTTAAAGAAAATAATGTTTAAAAAAAGATAAATTTCTTTATAAAAAAATGATCTCATAAAAAATATTGCACGTCGCCACGCGACATCAGTTGATGATTTTTTTTTTTGTCATTTATACTTTGATTCTTTCGTTAAAAGTCACCACCTTGTATTCAATTGAGGGCTACTAGAAAATCCGAGTGTACTTGTCTTATAAAAGATTCATGGTAAAGGACTGGTTGTGGTTAGGAAAGGTATTAGTACCCCTAACGCACCCTAACTAAAGAAAGTCGCTTCATGGCTTTGATGTGATAAAGAAGTTTTAAAAATTATATTATTTCATCGGATATTAGAAATACAACTTACGTATAAGTTCATAATTCTTAACCATGAGCAAATTAAAATATTAAATTCTTCTTTATTTTTGCAATTAAAAAAAACATCCATGAAAACATGCAAACATACATGTACACTTTTACTATTTTTTTTCTTTTCTTTTCTTGGTTACATCTCTATTATAAATTATAAAAATTCAAAACTAACTAAACAAAAATTACATTTCACAATTTTAAATTTACAAAATAGCCCCTAAAAAAATTCATGAATTGTAGAGAAAGACTTTTGGAACTGCAGGACACGTGGTGTGTGTCTTGTTCACATGCCATCGCCAAAGATCATAGTTAGCTTTTTATTGTAATATTTTTTTTTCCTGCCCTTTCCCTTGTAAAATTCCCCTTTATGGATATGGCTGAAGATTTATTTATATAGAAAATCTCTGCATATGCTATTCAAGGAAATATTACAATAATTATTACAGAGATTGTCTTCTATTACTAGCACCAACAAATCCTATATATATAGTATTTTATATTATAATGATTATTTTCCATAACCAACGCGAATTAAATATTATATCTATGATATTTTATGTTGCAGTAATTATCTCCTTGACATATTACATAGTTAATATTAGCCATACTATTCTATGTTATCGCCACATGTTCTCTTTTTTTTTTAAAAAAAATAAAAAATTATCAAAACATGAGTAAAAAATTGGATAGTAATAAGACTTTGTAATTTTATTGATTTGCTTTCAATGAGGTTATCTTGGTTATATGACCCATGTCGGGGATTTGACAGGTAAATGTACTTTGTTTTTAAAGAAGCTTTAATTAATTTTTTTCATTTTTATCCTTCAATATTATATTAATTGAGAATAATAATTTATAATTAATTTTAATTTACTTTTTATAAAGCTATCAAAGTCTCATAACCTATATTGTAGATATGACATGCTAACTCAAGTTTATCTAAGTCAATCTAATATATTATTATTTTAATATTAAAAAAATATTATCTAAAAAATAAGTGAAATTACAATTTTACGAGTCATTCGTGTTGTTTATGGATATTTAAATTTAACTAAATTATATCAAATTAATTTTTATATAATTTTAATCTTTTTCAATAAAAAATATTAATAATATCTAAATATTTTTTTATATTCAATAAAAATTTAATTCGAAATATAGCAAATATCACGAGTCAGTAATTTAGTTTTATCTATAAGGAAACCTTAAATAAAAGGCTTACGAGGAAAAATCCTCGGGGGTAGGTTCTATGTCCTGCACATCACCATCAGCATTGTGACCGTACATTTGATCAAGAACCAGAACCAATCCCATTGCAAAAGCACCATCAAACCCTGGCCTTACACAAAGCCAAAAGACATCCTTTCCGAGCATCACATGAGTTGAGGGGTCCACTTTTCTTTTGATCACAGCCACCGGATCTTTTGATGAATTCTCCGAGGATGTGTTAAAAATTGTACAGCATCTCTGAGAATAAGAACCCCTGATATGGTACTCCTCACCTGGATCACCAAAAACCTGTACGATCATGTTGGAGCGTCCGATGATACTAGATCTGCAAACACTGAAAACTGGTTCTTGACGATCTTCCATCCTCTCTCCTAAGAAGCCTTCCCACCGTTGATGAAGACTTGGCTTCTGTTTTCAACAAATCAAAGAAAACAAGAATCCATATTGATTTCTTTTTTCATTAATAGAACAAAGAAGTTCATTTATTTATTCTCTGAAACCCTGACCATGCAGAAACTTGAGACAGGAACGTGTATACATTAGAGGGGAATTTTTATATGAAACTTGGTTCGTTAAACTTACAATATTGATTCATTTGAAGTTTGAAGCTAGCTAGAAATTAATATTTGGATTGGATTGAGTTAGGGATGACAATTTCAATTGAAGCTGATGAATTCTAATTCAAACCAATCTAAATGAGTAGAGATTTTTCGTTTACTTGTTCAGGTTCAAGAAAGGTAATATTAGAGTTTAGATAAAATGTGAATATTATTCTCTCCTGAAATCATACCCGAATCCAATCTGAACTATATATACCCGACGCTCTATCCCTTGTCTCACTCTCTTCCTCTTGCTCTCTTCTCCAATATCCTAACATCTCTTCCCAGCAGCTGACATCCCTTCCCTCATTCTCCAACCAAAAACAATTACAATCGTAATTTTATTGAATGATGATGAAGAAAGTGGCAAGTTAATGAATGCTTTTCTTACTCTTGTTGTTCAGTGGATAATTAAATAGATAGAGGTGACTTAATTTGCCAAGGATCTTAATAACTCCACGGTGGATATTGGTGTTAAAAACTAGAAGAAAATTGTTAGCGTGGGGACTGGGACTTCTTTTCAGTGTTTATTAATTAATGCAACATCTGGATTGCATATCTTATGTATAGATTTATTGACATTTGCAGTTATACCATCTTAATCCTTCGCTGCTGATTCGTCCTAGAATTTTTAAACCCAGTTTGATGGTTGACTCACTTCAAGACCTAGCTTAATGGTTTCGATCGAGTTATTAGGTTTTGCTCAGCTCTAATTTTTTATAAATCAAAATGATAATAATTTAGTTAAAAAAATAAATAATTAACAAATTACAATCAAATTTTTAATTAAATCTTGTTGGATTAATTAAGTTACCGGGTCATTTAAATTTTTTATTTTTTTATTTTTATAAACCTAACCCAATTCTAATTCTAAATCAATTAAATCTTAAATCGAACAATTAAACTAGACCAACCAAACTAGACTGAATTTTAAAACTATGATTCTTGGCTTCAAATAATCCATTTGAACTAAAATGTTATTAACTTTTAATCCCTAAATGGAGGGATTAACTTTATCAAACACTAAAATGCCAATGCTCGAATCACCCTTTGCCACGATGGAGGGAATTTAGTTTCTTTGAAGTAAACTATTCCTTAGTCCCTTCCTTTTGATTAAAGTTACAGCTTAGTCCTTTTTCGAAGCCTATATCTAAATCCTCCTTTTTTCTTATGAATCCAAAACTAAATCTTTTGACTTGACTTGTAAAAACATTTATTCGTTTTTTTTTTCCTTTCATCTAAATCCTCACACTACGTTGGTATTACATTTGGAATTTAAGGGTACCAGAGTATAATTTTAATAGGGCAGCAATCAACAAGAATCGAGGGATTAAATTATAGATTTTTCAGGAAAAAGAACTAATTTATAATTACATTAAAAAACCATGGACTTAAAAGATAATTTACTCTTACAGGTTCAATTAATGCCGGAAGAACTGTCAGGTTTTTCTATTAACAAAAGCAGTATCGTCTGTAATTTCAAAGAGATTAAATGTTACAGTAATTGAACCTTGAAGTATGGAACTAATTTTCCAAAGCGATGCCTGAAAGACCAAAAAAAAGAGAGAGAGAAAAGCAGCAGCTAACCTTTCGACAAAGGGTGAGGAGGCCCTTGCCACCGGCATCCATGAGAACAAGCTCATCTTTAGGCTCAGAATCAGGGCCATAAGAATCAAACCGAAAGATGATTTCCCTGTTAGGATCATAGACGATGAAACCATCTCCTGGGAAGAACACAGAGGTCTTATGAACTGTAAGGTTCGTTGCCTCTTTGAAACAGAATTTCTCATCCACTATCATCTTTAAGCAACAGCAACAATCTACAAGGATTAATTAAAATCCTGGTCTTTTACTTCAAATCTTGAAAGGAATATGAGGGGAAGATTATATTGGTTGAGAAAAATTCAAGAGCAGAATGGGAGAAAATGGGTGTTATTAATTGAAGTGATGTGGTCAGTCTGTGGGCCTATTTATTCAATTTTTGTGATTCATGTCTATTGTCTACGGCGTATAGCACATGAGATTAATTAAGGCAGGAAGGTAAGCCATACATTTTAATTATTTTATAGTTTTATCCAATTGTAGTGTATAGTGGAATATGACTTTACGATTGTATGTGTGGATGCTGTGGAATGCTTTACATATGGGCAATTTGTGCTTGCATGGCAATTGCTGTTTGAGGTGACACGTAAAGATCAGCTGTGGTGGGCTAGCTAGTCGATGGGAATGGATGATTAACATGTTTGATCACCCAACGGGTTGTTCAGCTGACAGGAGGAGATTTATTTAGACGGACTACTCGACAGGGGAAGAATTAGGATTTTAAGCACGGAGGTGTTAATTAAAAAAAATAGCATGATGCGCTCTTGTAAATAAAAATATATAAATAATGGTTACAGAGTAATAGGTGATTTTTTTAGGGGCCGAATAAATATTTTCTATGAAATAAGTTTTAAATACAGCGTTATATTTTAATGAACATAAAATTTTAGGATTAAAATGATAATTTTGTCAAACTTTGGGGATGTCACTCATTGAAACTTCAGTCAATCATTTTAATTAAAATGATATTACTTCATTTTTTATTTTTAATATTGGCGTTAATTTAATTGAATTTAGTTAGTTCAAGTGACACACTAAATCAAGTTTTGAATCCTGAGTTTTTAAAATTAACCCACTGATCCATACTGGATTTAATAACTATAGCTTCGTGGATTATTATTGTTTTTTAATCACCCAGCATGCCTTTTAAGAGATTGCTATTAACTCTCAACATCCAGCTTTTTTATTCATCATTTGTATGATCAAAGGAACTTTTATTATTATAAATGATGAATAAAAAACATGATCAAAATTCCTCCAAAACCACTACACCATTGGAGAAAATGTATTTGATCGGTTGTAAGTGCGGTCGTTAGCACATCACAATGGTTAAGACTGTCACAGAATGGATCCCATCCAGTCACTAGTGATGTTGTTTTTTGGTTATTTCCCATGTATCTGGGTTGAGCTATTCTTATGGATAATCTTTGCTCATCACTTCAATCTTGTAGGCCCTAGTAGTTGTTTTTTAATTCTTTTTATATAATTTTAATTATTTTAAAGTAGACCTAGTGATTATATCCAGTGTTGCAAGAGCTACTACGTAATTCACCACCAATTACAGAAGTGGGACTACCAGAGATTGTAACCGTAGCTGCACTTAGGGAATTATTACAAAAGAGGAATGAAATGAATTAGGAGTTGCAAAGGACATTAAAGATGGCAAGAAACACGATGGAGCAAATGGCAGATAAAAAAAAAAAGACAGAAAAAACATTGATGATTGAAGAATGAGTGTATTTAAGGCTACACCTTATAGAAAAACAACAGTAGCTTTAAGAAGAAATATGAAGTTGAAGCCACATTACTTTGGTAACTGTAGTTACCAACTTACCAGCAACAACCAATATACACCCATTATTCCATGTTTCCTTTCTTAGAAAGAAAATTGAGAATAATGCAGCATAGTATCTTCAAAAGTTTCATTAATTAATGACACAGGCAAGATGAAGATAAATCTTGTGGCGATCTTGGAATAAAGGATTATAAAGAAAAGGGACAGGGTTGTGACCGCAAGACTCGACTTGGGAATATCTTAAGGACCTTCAGTTGCTATTTCTAGATTTTGACATACATTTTTTAGGAAAATAATGTTTACAAAGGAAACGAATTGTTTTTTTTAAAAAAAAAGATAATTATTTCATTAAATGCCAAAGCTGGAGAGCAAGATTAGTACATGATCTGCATAATATCATTTTATGGCAGGTTAACACAAAGAAAACAACCTAGATTAAGGAAAGAGAAAAACAAAAGTAGCTAAAGAACAACATAAAACTCTGCACAGATAATACAATTAAGCAATGAAGCCGGGGAGAACTACCAATAATCATCAGAATGACCTCCCAACTGAAGCTTTCCTCTCACATAACAACCAGTCATATTCTCACAAGCATAACAGCATAAAACACACAAGAAGATCCACAGGACTGATGGATGATTCAAAACTAAGCAACAAATTCACTTCATCTCTGCACTCCTTATTTAGCCATATAATTTTCCATGTAATTACTTCCATAAAAAACATAAGTGTAGGTGGTTGAGCCAAAGTATGTATTCAATCTGTTAACAAAGAAGAAAAGCTTGTGATGCATCCATGGTCTATTTTAAGGATTATGCATCCAGCTTATAACATTAGCAAAATCAGATTATATAATAAGAAGAAGCTGTTGATGAAGGAGGTAATTAGAGGCTAAGAGCTCAATAGCTTTGACAGCAACCCTTAACTCGGTTATATTGGAATTTAAAATCCTAACTAGAACAGAGAAAATATCAAGAAAATGATCATGATGATTTCACAGCACATTACTTATTCCAAAGAGACCTGACTTATCAAAAGAAGAGTCATCCACATTATATTTGACTTTTATTTGATGTTATTAACCATAGAAGGAGACCATATATTAATAATCCTAGAAAACTAAACATTGAACCATCAAATTAGGACATATACCGATTTAATCAAATTTATTAGGAAGTATGGGAAATCAAAATTGATAGCTTTTAGCCATAAACATAGATAAGTGATAATAAGAAAGAAGATTATATCATAGTTAGGTGTCTTCTTTTGAAAAATTAAATCATTTCAAAAAAGCCACAAGAACCATACCACTGAGAAAAACAACATTAGTCAAGGTTTCTTCTGAAACTTACAATGCATCAGATAAGTCCACTAAGACCACATATCTGAGAAGCTTTTTGAGTAGCATCAATTTAAACCCCATCACTTAATGATTTTAAACCAAATGATCCAATGCTTTTGATAGTGCAACAAGATATGATCAACCAACTCTTCTTTTGCTAAGCATATAGGGTAGTTAAACTCTAAAATACTCAAAATATCTCTTCAAACCAACATACACTAAGTGTTAATTCTATTAATGATAGTCATCTAGTAAAAGATCTCCACTTTATAAGGGACAATACCTTTCCCAATCCCAATAAAAAAAAGCTATTATTTATGTAAGGTTTGGGATTTAACAACCCACAAAGAGATTTCATTGAAAATCTTTCTATTTTATTATCCTTCTAGATTAGTCTATCCTCTCCATCTTTATATAGGTGCATTGTTGAAAGGATTGCATAAAGTTGATCTAGCAAACTAATGTTATGACCCTACAAAGGTCTTATCTAAGAAAACAACCAAATTCATTCATACCCTTCCCACATCCCCATCTTATCAATATTGGCTTTTTTGTCATTGGATAAGTGGAAGAGATTAGGGAAGTGCTTTGCTAAACAACAAACAATTATTAATATAAGTATCAAGCCAAAAAACAGTATCTTTATTATTTCCAATAAGAACCAGAGATTGTTGAGTAACAATATATTGTAGCCTGTTGTCTTTAACACAATGACTAACAATACAAGTCCATGTAGTTTCAACTCTTAGAATAGGAGCTTACAACATTATATTAGAATAATTGGTTTTGTAATGCTTTCAATTACATTCTTCCACATACTTAATTCCTCTAACCCAAACTTCTATAACTATTTAAACAACATAGCTTTGTTTTTATCCCTTAAAAAACCAATCCTAAGACCACCAACAATTTTTGGTAAAGTAATAGTTATCAAGCTGATATTGCATACTTTTTTACTTTCCTTTTTTCTAGACCATAAAAGGATCGAAATTTCTACTTAATTGTTGAAGCTACCATAGCAGGCATGGGGAACATAGACGGGTAGTAGATGGGTAGGTTACTGAGTATAGATTTGATTAAACAGAATCTACCTCCAATAGATAACAATCTGCCTTTTGAAGAAGTCAACCGACAATTGATATTATGAACAATAAGATTCTACATCATAGTTCTGCCCAAGTTTGCACCGATGGGAAGACTAAGATATATGAAGGGAAGCTCTTCCTACTTGCATTGTAGAAGTTGAGTAGTGAAGTTACATATATGATCTACTATACTCATCCAACAATACTACTTTTATAGAAGTTGACCTTCATCCCCGAGATAAGTTTAGGATACGCTTAATATTTTTTATGCTAAATAAAGAGTTTGACCTGAAAATAAAGGTGTCATCTACAAACTGTATGTGAGATATTATAGAACCCTTATTACCAATGTTTATACCCTCATTCAATCCCAAATCACAATCACATGGCAACATACAACTCAAACCCTAGACTGCAATATTGAAGAGAAAAGAACAGAAAAGAAGAGAGAGGTTCTTCTTAGTGTAAGCCTTCTTCCAAGTTGAATTCCTCCATGGGAGACCTATTGACAAGCATAGATATCTTTGCTGTTGAGATGCATTGCATAATCCACCCTCGCCATCTACTGCCAAAACCCATACTAGCTATGATTTCATTAATATACTCCCATAAAATTGAATCAAAGGCTTTATGAAAATCTAATTTGAAAAGATAAGTTTTACCCTTTTTTATGTAAGACAGAACCTCATTTGCAATCAAGACATTGTCTTATATTTTCCTCTTTTTTAAGAAAGTATTTTAATGATCAGAGATGACTTTAGACATAACATATTTCAATCTAGTTACTAGAATCTTTAAAAAAATCTTGTAGGGACTACCCATCAAATTGATAGGCCTGAAATCCGATAGCTTGTTAGAACATTTATCTTTGGGATAAGGGTAACAAAAAAGCTATTGATACTCATAAATAGAAGATTAGTCTAATAAAATTTATCAACCATTTGAATAATATCCCCACCAATAATATTCCATGCTTTCTTAATGAAAAAAGAAGTTAACACTATTAGGACCTGAAGCTTTATTGCCTTCACAATCCCAAATGACAGCTTTAATCTCTTCTATAAAAAAACAGCAATTCTAAAGCAGCTGAGGATGAAGGCTGAAGCATTAGAATTTCCAAATTTAAACATGAAGCTTTAGGTCCGTCATGATAGGAGTATAAGTTATAGCAATAACATGTGTAACGCGAGCTAGAAATAATGTAGAGAAATAATAAAAGAAAAAAGAATGGTGAGAAAAATCATTGTATTAGTTGCAATAAGAAAGCATTTAACACATGATAATAAAAATTGTTAAAGATTGTAATAAAATTAGTTAGAATCAATTAGTTAGTTAGTTAGTTAGTTAGTTAGAGTAGTAATATAAAATATAAATAAAACAATGATGTAAAGAAAATTAAGATGAAATAACATTTTTATACATTTATAGAACTCTTTTTTTCCTCTCTATTTTTATAATTCTCTTTCCATTCACTAAGTTCTTTGTTAAGATTAGTTATTAGCACCTAGTTTTCAATTTTCAGTCTTGACAACTCTACAAACCCTACCTTTCTCTTCTCTATTCAATTTTATTTTTGCAGTAAAATTATCTAATCATACATGATAATTTGAAAATCCAAAGCATGCCCACTTAGTTTCATACTAAATTATCTAAAACCTTTATGTAATTTGTTTTTACTAAATATTTATTAGAACTATAGAAACTAGTATATATTATGTTCTTTTTTTTTTTATGAAATGAAGAGTTGTTCTCATAAGTTTAAATATAAGAGATACCTAGAACTAATATGTTGTTACTTAATTTTGGACCCCACGTGCTAGAGATGGTGTATACCCGTTTTGAACCAAGTATAGGAGTGTAGCTGATTAGAATTCAAAAGTGCATTTTTATCATGATTTTATATCATCATTTTGCACTTAAAGTATCAATAACTCCTTAA
>SRLM01000273.1:0-28955 GCA_015708895.1 Populus ilicifolia
ACCTTCTCCCACCATTTTTGACTAAGGTGGTTTGGCTTCACATTGATGTTGTTAGTGCTGGATTCTGAAGCCTTAAAAATGGAAGAAAGGGCCTGTAGAAACATTGAAGAATGTTTGGTTCTCGACCCTTGTTCTGTTTCTCCACTGCTGGTAGACCTTTTGGTATCAAGGCAAGTGGCGCCATGAACGAATACCAGGAACACTATCAGGAAAATAAGGAACAGCTGGGGATTTTTATTCCTCATGATGAAAATGGTGGGGATATAGAGACCAGAGAGTATGACAGATAGGAAAATGGATTTTAGAGCAGAAGGAATATGGTAGGTTTGCTGTTCGTACTTTGTCTGTGGTTAATTAGGCAGCTCCGTAGTTTATTTATAAGGATGGCCATGTCAGGCCAGGCCACCTTATGTTTATTAGCATTTGACATTCATAAACTATCAACTCAGAATTTTTATTTTTTTAATTAATATGTATATTCAAATTAACTTATATTTTGATTAATTCTATGACGTAAAATTAATAATTATATAAATTTTCAATGATTTTAAAATTTATAATACAACAACTAATAATAACATCTGAATACTAAAATTCTTATAATGTTGAGGGAGATCTTGCTTGTCTATAAAATTACAGGTAACAAGTAATTTTCGAATGAGGTTGAATTTGCGGAAAAAATATTATAATATGTAAAATAATTCAAAATAAAACACTCTCGAATTGACAGGTGGGCCTGCTACAGGTTTTAATAATTATATATGTTTGGAAGAAAATTTTTGCATAACTTTCACGTAATTATCTATAGTTTTCTGGAAAAAAGTCTACAACCTTACCTGAATACAAAGGATATCTCCGTAACGAGCCTGACTACGCACGGAGTGCATGTGACACTAGAATTTAACCCTCCACGCCACAGGTTTCTTATTACAGATAGCATAATCTCCTACAGTAGAATGTTTTTGTTAAGGAAAAGAATAGAATATGCATTCTGTTGTTGTCATTGCCTGATCCCCAATGGAGACTAAAAATCAGTAGAGTAGATGGACCGGCTTTCCTGTTTATTAAACTGATAGATCCAAGTTGACTCTATCGGCGTGCAGGTTTCGCCAATTTATTTAAGGCAAATATGACGTATGGATGGATGGATATAGCTAGCTAGAGATTAAATGAATGGACATCCTTTTGATTTAGCCGTGCGAAGAGATGTTAGGGTGTTGCCATTGAGCATGAAATAAGCATAAAAGATAGCATAAAAACTGATCAACGCCTTAAATATTTTCAAAATTTGAGCGTAGTGACAGGTTTGTAAGGTTGGGCTTGTCAAGCATGAAGCATAACTTGGAATCTTGAAGAGGCAGGAGGATGGCCGAGGGAGTTGGTGAGCACCAGCTATACATAGGATAGGGTTCTGCAGGAAAAACAATGAAATAACCAATCTCTAAACCGAAGATGATGGAGAAAGAACAGTGCATGACACATGATTAATCTATAATAATGTTGGTCTACTTTGAATAAGAAAAGTCAGCGCATAACCAGCCCTGTTTCAGCTAAAATTCTTGTCGAGAATTGAGCTCCATCTATTAAAATGCTTCTCCCTCTCCCCCTCTTTTTTTATCTTAGAACTGCTTCCTTATCAACCAATACTAAATCTTTTTCACATATGATTTTAAAGACAAACCCTCGATATATATATTGATTTGGTGTATTAAAAAGAGTAAAATCCTCTTAAATGATATTTTTTATTAAAAAATAATATAAATAATCATCTAGTGACTTAAATTTTTAAATTAAAATAATTTTTTAATAGAGTTTTAAAATCTTAATGATTAAGTGGTTACAAATTTAAATCTTATTATCTTTATTTATTTGATAAAAATTAAGTTTAGATTTTTATTTAAAAAAATATATTAAAAAATAATATAAATTATATTTTAAAATTTTAACAAAGTTAAACTTTTACATAAAAATAATTCCTTAACACTCTCAACTCTCCATATTTCAATTTAAGAAGTCGGGAGAGAGAGAAAGAGAAAGAGCAAAATTCAATACATCTTAATTAGGGTTTGTTATAATCCACTGCCTGCCTTGAATCTGAAGATTTCAAATCCTTCTGTTCTATGCTCTGTTAGTCATCCATGTGATCAATTTCAAGATATTTTCAGTCAGACATTTAGATATATATATATATATATATATCAAGCACATTCGACCGCCATCCTATACCAACAATAAATAGGTCTAGGAAGTGCAATGTTCATAGCTAGAAGCCCTTGACACATGGGCACGGCTGTGCTTACATCACGTTTTAAAATGCCGATACAATCACAGCTGTGTACGCTTTTTAACTCACAGGTAATTATTTTTAAAATATTTTTTATTTAAAAATATATTTTATTTTATTTTAAAAAATTAAAACATTAAAATGATTTAAAAATATCTAAAAATATATTAATTTAAAATAAAAAAATAAATTTTTTAAAAACCCTTTTAAAATTTTTATTTATAGTACATATTTCTTTCGGCAGCGATCAATGCTCTGATCACCAACTTTCTTTTTATTATATTATTCATTTTATATAACAATTTGAGCCAGCATACTATATTTATTCACTTTTAATTTTATTATCCTCACAATTTTATTTTTAATTATACAAGTTTATTTTTAAACTTGAAATCTAAAAACTATCTAAAATTCAGTATAACAAGTTAGGAACTAACCCTTTTAATAAAATCAATTACTAATCTCTCATATATTAATATGAAATAATATAATTTATTCTCTTGAGAGATATGATGATCTTATCGATATAATTATACAACCAATAAAACTAGATCTGATATTAAAAACAACAAATTGATGTAACCTGTCATAGGTTATCAATTTCAAACCTTATCATCATCACGATTTTGTTTATAATAACACTAACTCATTTCTTAAACTGCCGTCTCAAAAGACAAAATTAACAACCAGCATTCTTAACAGTACCGGTTATCATTTCCTCTCCCGTGTATGCTACAACTTACTTGCTAGGTAATTTTCTTGAAGCACTTCAAGATAATTAAAAATAATTGAAGAGGCTATTGACTGGATTACATGGTCATTTGAGGCTATGATGCACAGCTCACATTTCACAATTATACAGTCAAGTAGGACCATTACCGCAACACACACTCACGAGGAGCAAAAATGAGCTTTACATTTTCCTTAAAAGCTTAACTACTCCGCAAACTAAGCATGGTAATTAATACATGATGTACTTGTACAACTCAATCTAACTTTGGTTCCTGGGAAGAATGAAGGAACAACAAGAAGGGAGGCCATCTTTCATTCTTTCCAGGAACCAAGTGGATTTTCTGTCTCCAGAGCAGCATCAAGGACTTATCATGGAAACAGATAATTAAAAAAAACGACAAATCCAATCAATTGTGAAGTGGATTAGGTCCACCTGGGACAAGCTTATGAGATGCAGCATACAACTTCTTGACCTCGTCGTCTTTATTGAATTTCACAGTGCGAGCAATAGCCGGCAGGTGCTGAGGGAGTGGGAGAGAGAACTCGGTGTTAAGTTGCTGTTCTTCTTCGTAGGTAGCTCGGCTGATATGCCTGCAAGTAGAAGGATGGAGTAAAGATAGCATGATTGTGCTGAAAACTAGAAGTGGGAGTAAAGGGCTATAAGCTATTCTCATGATTTTGAGTCTTGATGAGATGATTGAAAAAAGAGGTTCTAAGAGATGGTTTTCAAGTAGAGAAACACAGCATGTTTTGAGTAATTGTAGGAGGTCTAATGTCTTTATAGGGGGATCAAGCAACCTGATGGGAAGGGTGATTGGGCCAGAATTAACAATCCAATCCTATTTGAAAAACACGAGGAGTAGCCATCTTTCTATTCCTTGGTAGCCCTACCTCATATAATTGACAACAACAGGTGCCCTTAAAAAGGGGTTAAGAGAAAAGGCCAAGTTTTCCAAGGAGCAAAACGATTAATTATCTCAGACTGCTCAGATCCCAATGATTGATGGAGTAATGAATGCAGGCTGAAAGCCCTTCCATGAACTTGTGATTTTTCTTCGTAAAATTGGCATTATGTAGTGGCTAAACTTTGGATTCACGGATTTAAGCGATTGCATTTTAATCTTGGAATTATAGTGTTAAAATCCAATCCGAAGGTTGATCTCAAAAGACTCCGGCTACGAGGACAAACCTCAATTAATTAATTTTTTTTAAATATTAAAATAATATTTTTTGATAAGAAAATCAATAAATTAAATATTAAATTCCATCTAGGTTAACCCAATTATAGATTTATCTGAATTTTTTAATTAGATCAAATCAACTTAATTCTTCTTTTATTTTTTCCAATCTTGACCGTTCCATACCTTGATATATGGTTAAATATCATATGAACTCAACCTTGCAGGAACTTATAACTGGGATTGAAATGAATGGCCTCAAAATTCAAGAGATGAACTCGGCTGTGTAAATTTGGTGTCCATTATATTCTTCAAAACTCTTGAAATCTTCACATGACAAAAGTAGATGATTTGTCCAATAACTTCTTTCCAAAGAATGTGTTTCTCATCATGTTTAGAGCTGAAATCTGATAATAAAAATCAATTTGACGTATTAAACATGGATTTAGTCGGAAAGGCACGAATCACAAGACAAATTAAATCTTGACATGCCATTGCAAAAGAGGGGACAAGGCATTAAATAGAGCGTACGTGTTTGATAAGATAGCTCGATGATCCCCTTCAAGCTGCCAGCGCAAAGAAAGCGAAATTTGCTACCATCCAACGGTTGCCTTGCTTCCATTCAAGTTAACTGCAAAGCTCGTCGCAGTTGAGAAATTTGAGAGCACTGGGGAGATCGGCTCTGTTTGTTTTGCACCTATTTTTGTGTTTGTTTTGTAATGCAATGCAAAAAATATAGATAGGTATTTGGTTATATATCGAACTGTATTTTATATTATAGAGTTTATCAAAAAATTGAGTTTGAAATATGAAGTAATTTTTATATATTTTTTTAACTGAATTTCATGAAATCTTGTTTATTTTTATATTTTCAAAGTACTTTTTTTAAAATTTAAAAAATTTTATTTTTTTATTCACTTCAAATTCATACTTTTTATTTTTAGATTATTTTAATGTGTTAATATCAAAAATAATTTTTTAAAATAAAAAAATTATTTTGACACATTTTTAAGTCAAAAATACTTTTAAAAAACAATCATAACCAAATATTTTATACATGGTTTTTACTACACATAAATTTCAATCATAATTTTTATCAAACACATACCTAAATCTAAATAACCACGTCTAACTATATTTTTTAAAAACTTATTTTTTTAAAATTATAATTATAAAAAAATATCTAAAAAACAAGCACACTTATATCTGTAGGATATTAAAGTTTGTTCGGCAAAACTAGTTGCAGTATATAGTCATTTAACCTGTAAGTTGTAAATTTTTTTAAAAAAATATTTAGTATGCAAGTTATTTTAATGTGGTTTTTTATATAAAATATTTAAAATATAAATAAAAGGTTTATGGAAGCGAGATTATTATATTTTATAATTTAAAATAAGATATGTATTTGATTATATTTATTAATTTTATTTATTTAAATAAATAAAAAAATAATTCTACATCATAAAAAATTTATGACTTAAAAGATAAATACAAATAAAACTAACTAAATAAACTTGTGCTATAAAAATTATCGTGTAAGGCCAAACACATCAATAATATAATTTTAAAATGAATATTTTTATTTTAAAAATAAAATTTATTTGTAAAAAAAGTTATAGATAAATTATAATAATACCTTCAAAAATAAAATAGAAACAGAACAACTAAAAAAAATTATATTCAAAAAATACATGTAAAAATCATTATCTAAATCACAAGATCGAGATAAACTCATAGAAAAAAACTTAAAGATAATCATGAAACCAATGTTAAAAAAAATTGATGCGGAACAATAAAATCATACAAAACCAAATTCCCAACAAATTAAATGTTAAAAGATGAAATAAAAAAATAATTACAAAAAAAAGATAAAAAAATAATACTGAGAAAAAACATTAATTAGAGGGATAAGATTTTTCAAGTGGAGGGTTTAATTGAATTAAAAAAATAGGTTTAATAAAAGAAAAAAAAGTGAAAAGAATAAGGGTTAAATTGAAAAAAACATAAAATTTGATTGAACAATGAAATTGAAAAAAAATTTGAACAAAAGTGTCAAAGATAAAATCAGAAACTTAAAAAAAAAAAACAAGGATCAAAATGAAAAACCAAACATATAAGAAATTGCAATTGAAACACTAAATTAAAAAGAATAGGAACTTTTATAAATAAAGAAGGAACAAAATAAGAAATTAATATAATAAAAAGTAAAAAGCAAAGAAGACAATAATATAAATTACCTATTATTAAAGAGAAGAGAAGGGGAAAAATCAAACTATCACCAGTAACAATATAACTATATTTAACTACCATGTGTCACTCCAAACAAAAAAAGATATAAACGATGTATTTAGAAAGATAGAAAAAGGTTAGTTACGCTCACCGGGTGATATCACACGTGTTGCCTAGATGGCAAAAACACTAATTTTATTAGCTTTAAACATTAACTTTTTTTAAAAAAATATAAAAATACCAAAATGCCTCCCAACCCTAACAACTAAACAAAATATCCATACAAAAATACAAAAATACACCTATATATTAAGCTTATGTTTTGTCTCTCTCAAGGTTAAAGATATAATTGCACTATAATTAAAATTCAATGACCCCATAACATTCTAGCACAATTATTTTTTGAGCTCTAGAAGCAAGTATGTATTTTTATCACAAAAAGGTTTATGTAAAGCTGAAAAAGTTATTGGTAAATAATTCTATATTTTATTAATTTTAAGAATAAAAAAGTATTTTTATTGTGAAAAAAATAAAAAAAAATCAACGCCCCACTGAAAAGACACAATTTTTTTGGACCAAAAAGTATAAAGATAGTTTTACTATAGCTCAAGATATATTTTACATGTTTTACTGTGAATTAAACTTTAACATCCACGTCCTTTAGTTTTTTAGGGAATGCTTAGAAAATTTTCTATTGCTGGAATTTCTCTTTGACGTTTAACACAGTATACAATCAACTTACAGTTGGCTGCTGAACAAAAACCTGGTTCACGGGTTTAGCTGAATTTGCACGAGATGCAACTTGGAGAGGTCTAAAGGGCTACAAATGAGCCTCTGCCAATCATGGGAACCAGGGGAAGCGTTCACTTTGAACAATGAGGCTTCCAAAAAACTGTTCTCCTTTCTGAAATTGAGGTTCATGTTAAGAAAAATGTAATGGGATTGTGTAGGTGTTCATTAGTAATTCCATGTCATGCATCCGAGAAGCAGCGGGCATTTCTACTTGCTTCTCTCCTCTTTCCAAGGCTTAGCTTCAAAGTTCAGCATTTCTCTCCTCTGCTGGCATAAAGAGATTTTCATTTTCTTGTTCCTGTATCTTAAAATAATAATACACGATCCATCACAGTGATTGCTGACCAACTGCTAAAATCTTAACACAAGTTAAAATTGACATTTTATATAACCAATTTATTAGTTAACAGACTGAAAATTAAAGCAAGTTTAAAATAGGAGCATTTAAACTGAGAAATGTAAGATGCTAAAACATAATGCAAGTGGCAAGATCCACCAAAAACATGCGTTCAAACAGTAACTCTTTCTTCTTTGGGGATGTTTCGCCGACTTCTCAAATGAGCACTTGAAGGCAACACTATTCCTCCTTGGGTTCAGCAACAGCGGGGGTTTCGACATGTGCAGTAGCTGCGGGACCATCTTCAGCTGGCTTAGAAGCATCACTTTCTGTAGCCTCTGCAGCAGGTTCACTGGTGGAGGTTCCATCAGTTACTGGAACTGTTTTCTTGATTGTCCCAACCTTTACATATTTGCTCATGAACTTGTATTCCCAGTCCTGCAAGGCTTCCAATTCAAATGGACCAAGACCAGAGACATCACCGGTTAAATCTTTTTCTTCAAAAGACATCTTTGCTAGAGCCCTGCTAGCATCCTTGCCGGCAAACAATGCATAAGGTCCGCCGGGTCCATAAAACATCCTGTGACAAATATGTGCAGCAAGCTTATAAGTTTCTGCACGAAATTTGTGTAGAGAATGTAAATTGAAAGAAAAGTTAAACCATAATAGTATCCTGATACACAGAATTCATGGTCTCATACCAGATCCTTTGGGTCTTATACCTCCAAGGAGTCAGGTCATCTGATTATAAAATGCATGATGCAATTGCACTTATAGTTTGCATTTAAGGGATAAGAAGATTTGCTGAAATCATGTCCAAACAGGGTCCTAGTCATTGTTTGTTCATCACATATAACAACAATTAAGGTACACCAACGCTGAAGATGAGCACATTGGTATGCTTAAGATTCACAAATGTCTCATAGCACCAAAACTCACCACTACCAAAGAAGCAATATGGAATATAGAGCAAGGTCAAAGATACACAACATAAAATTTCCTCCACAATGTTCATGATGCTCAACATCATTCATTTACTAGCAGCAAATGAGCTGTCAAGTCTATAATTTTGATCATATACATAATTTTTTAAAGGTTTATAGCAATCCACCGTACAAAAGATTGTGAAAACAACAGCCGGAAAGCAAAATTTTAGTCTTCTACTTATTGTTCAGTGTCTGAATGAAGCCTCATCCATTAGTTAAATTCAAACCACAACATAAAATTGCTGATAAACATGTGAAACACAAACAAAAAGCAAGAAAACCACATAACCTATCGAATTGCCCAGATAATGCATTCAAAATCAAGTCTTTATCACAAAGGGAGAGAAAAAGGAAGATTTACACGTCAACTTAACACTCATAATCCATTAAAAAGGATTTGAAAAATTGCAACTTTTCACTGACAAATTCACAAAAAAGTAGCACCTTTTTAGAGATTCACCGCAATAACAAGAAAAAAAAATAGCATTAACCACAGGAACGAAAAAAAAAGTAAGCATCAACCATCAAAACAAAGAACACCAAAAAAGTCAAACAAGGAAAAGAAGGGTGATTTCTTGGAATCAACTTAAACCTCAAACCAAAATTCCAAAAATTTACAAGTTAATAACATCCTTTGACCCAAAAAAACACAAAAATCCCATCACCCCAAAAAAGAAAACAAACACAAATTCTCACAGCCCAGAAGGAAAAAAAACCAAAAATAGATTGAACCTTACCTGCTTTGAGAAACATCATAGATCTGACCCTTAATAGCCATAAGCAAAGGCTTTTTAGAGTCAGTACCATCGTACTGTTTTAGTTCTTCTTCGGTTACTTCACCAAGTTGAACAGGTGGAGGCAAAGGTTGCATCTGCTCTTCATATTGTCTTGGAACATGTTGATGATGATCAGACCCACCAAAAAAACCTGATATCACATAATAAGCGGCTAACCCTAAAGCTACAACTGTAAAGAAAGTTGCTGGTGATAGTCCTGTATATGCTGTTATGGCTTCTTTCAGTGTTTCCCATAGTTCCAAAGCCATGGTTTTGTCTGTATTTAGAGAGAGAGAGAGAGACACTTCAGAGCCTTATGGGTTTGGTCTGAAATAATCAATATAAGGAATCAAGAATTTGCCATCACACCACCTGAGGTAGATAAAAAAAGAGAAAAAGAAAAAAACAATTCTTTTATATATATATATATATATATTTATGTTTTGTTTCTATTAGAGGATCAAAGATTCCATTCAGATGGGGACTATTTTTTTTCCCTTTTAATTTGATGTCTTATACTTAGAAAATTATCTAGTTAGCCTAGTTAGTATTTACAATTATTTTAATGTATTAAAATATTTTTTTTAATTTTTTAATATATTTTAAAAAAACACATCAATAATTTCTTTTTAAAAAAAACATTGATTTTTAATAGTTGAGAACTCATGGTGAAACCTTTAGTTTTTGTAGTTAAAATATAAATTGTAATTTTAAAAAATATGGCTAATTACAAATAATTTTTTTTTATAATTCAGTCATTTTAATTTCTTAAAAAATAGAAATACAATAAAAAATAATAATTAAACTATTTTGTAATAAACCAAAACAATTATCCTTTGTTGTTGTTGTGTAGTTTGGAAATTGTGAAGCTTTTGATGTTTTTTTGACATATAAGAGAAAGCATAATATTTTAACACATTTAAATAAAATTATATCATAAACACTTTTTTATTTAATGAGATCAATGTTAATTATAAATATTAAAGGTAGAAGACCTAGACTTGACATTTAAATAATAATAATATAATAATATCTTAATACATGTCAAAAAAGACATGGATATTTTCGTTAAGGTGCCTTTGGCTAATTGGTTATCCTAGATATAATATACAAGTATATATGAGTTAAAATATTTTTTTATATTAAATTAAAAAATAAGTAGTGTTTGTGGTTTGGGTGTTCTAATGAGCATATATGAGATCAAGTTCTTGGTTTTTTTTATATACTCGATGATGAAAGTGTATTTAAAAACTATTTTACTAATTTCAGAAGCTGTGGATAAGGAAGCATATACCACAATTGCTAGACAAATACTTTGACATAGGAACTTAACATGGTTATCTTTATAGACACTCAACAATTACTCACTAAAGTCATGTTTAATTTGATGATAATAAAAAATTGTAGTTTTTTAATTTAAAGAGAAAAAAGGGCTTGAAGAACAAAAAATTAGAAAAACAAGTTCTTTATTGAAAATGTTTCTCCTTCAAGATTTACCCTTGTAAAGTTCTGCTTCACAACATTACACACAACTTTTATTTATAACACTTTTGAGGCTTTTGCTTATATCTTCATTGCATCAGAAAAGCACTAAAACACACTTAATAATGCACCTTTGTGATACAAACAACATGCTAATATAATACTAATATCAATTGATAATAAGTTCATGATATGGAGAAAGATTTTAATCTAATAGGTTCTCCTAATCACGAATGGTTTAGACTTGTAAGATCAACATATAGTCAGCATTTGCAATCATTTTCATCTCATATGATTCTAAAAGTTGTGGGATGTCCAAAATCATCTGCTTGAGTTTTTTGTTTTTATACTGCATTTGCAAGTTATGGAGATGAACAAAATATTGAAGGTCATATATGTCACAGTCAATTTCTTCATCATGATCTGTTCCTTTAGGTCATATTTCATTAGAAATAATGTTGTGTTTAAGGCACATTGTTTTATGTAAGATCTTAATATCCGGGAGGTTATCTAAGAATTTTTCATACAGGGAATATGTATGAGTTTTGTATATTGTAGCCTGTAAAAAACTTATAGCCAGATTGTCTGCTAAAGCTTTGAAAGGCCTTGTGGAATATGAAAATAAAAAACAAATAGGTAAAAGCTTGTTTAACAGACTTCTTACGATGTATACTACGTTGTACTTCAATCCATCAAGTTATGGCCATTTCAATTTTTCTTGTTAGAAAAGAGAGATCCATTATGTAAGGTTATGGAACCAAATGAGAAAGTTTAAAGTATAGTACCAAGAGTTTGTTGGGCAGGAAGTCTTGATAAATTTGGAAAGAAAGAAATCAATGGAAAACTCGATATTAATATAGTACAGGTGACACAAATACCATAAAGATAGAGTTTCTTAGGGAAAATCCAAAAGGTTTAAAGGTGAATAGATGAATGAAAGGATATTTAGAATGAATGTCTAAGTTTTGAAAACAAAAAGAAAACATGTCATAATTGAGAAGAAAGTAGTTTTTGAGACTAAATAGTTTGTCTCTAACTTACAAGTCAAGAGTGTAGTTAAAAATAATTTTTTCAGCAAGAGAAGATAAATTATTGTAGTTAAAAATAATTTTTTCAGCAAGAGAAGATAAATTATTCATAGAGAAGTCTTGTTTAGGTGGAGATAGATTAAAAGAGAAGGTCGTAAGAATCAGGAAAAGAAATAATGTTTGTAATTTGAGCGGTCTAGTAAGCATGTTTTAGATCAAGTTCTTAGTTCTTTTTATATACTTGATGTTGAAGGTGTACTTGGAAAATCGTTCTACTAATTATACATTAAATACTATTGTAAAGTTAGACTTCTCTAATTGAATTTATGAGAATTTAATTTTTTATAAATTTTAAGATTTTTACCCTTGACATTTTTTTTCTATTTTTTAAAAATAAATTCTTAAAACATTAGAGAAATAAGTGTTTTTTATCAAAACTAGCACAATAATAATAATAATAAAATTAAATTAGTATAGTTGAAATAATAATTCTGAAATTAAAATAATTTGATTAATTTGCAGGTGACACTTGTGCATCTCACACAAGCAAAAAAAGATTTTTTTTAGCCTATATTTTTTTTATTCTCTTAATTTTTCTATTTAGTAAAATTTAGTTATATTATTTTGATAATCTCATATGTTATTTCATGTAAAAAAATAACCAAAGATAATATTTATTTTTTTAATGAAAGTGCTAAAAAATAATTAATTTTTGCCTAAATTAAATAAAAATAATTTTAATTATTGAAATAATTATAATAATAGAACTAAATTATCTAAACATGAAAATTAAAGGAACAAATGAAAGAAAAAGAAGAAGAAAAATAGGCTAGCATAACAATCAAAGCAAGAGAAAGAAACAAGAAAAAAAAAGACTCAAGAATATTATAACCACAACAACTCTAATATTACTAAAAAAATCTTGATAACACTAATAAAAAAAAAATGATTTTCTTAAAAAAAAAAGCACGTCACACACGTCTACTTATATGAATGATTATGAGATGTTGTATTGAAAAATTATTTTTTTGCCAGGTCAATTATTTTTTTAATGTATTAATTTAAAAAAAGACTTAAAAAATAGAGACCACAACTCCAAAATTGAGTTTTTGCAAACAGGGGTAGTGAAATAGTGAGGGTTAAAAGAAGATATTTGATATCATGGAAGAAATTATTATTTTAAAATATTTTTTATTTTCAAATATATATTTTTTTATAATTTATTTTTAATAAAAACACATAAAAAATAAAAAAAATTAAATACTATTAAAAAATATATTCAACCACATTTCAAACACCCGTACTCCCTGGGTGCAGCGAATGTTCTTCCACGCTACCTATCCACACGTGTTCGGAGACTTTAAAACTAATTTTTTATGTATAAATTATGGAAAATCAAATAAATTATCTTCAAATTGTTTCTTACATGGAAGTTTTAAAATTTAAAAAACAATTACATTTGACTCGCTAATCCCTTTTCTAACAAGAAATTAAATCAGCATTTCCAAAAAAATAATTCTTTTTAATTCTAGTTTTAATCAGTACCGTAGATAACACTATTCATCTTATCATAAATAACACTTGTTATCTTATCATCTAAGTTAATGCTTTGATGATCATGATTAAGCCATTGTGCATAATTTATTTATTTATTTTATTAAAATAATAATACAATGCATGTATTTTTTGTAAAAAATATATTAAATTATATTTTTTAATAATTTTCTCAATATTTTTAGCACCATCATTTTCAGATCTAAATGTATCTTGAAAAATAATTTCAAATATATCATTAAATTAAATACAATCTAAGTAATGGATGGGAAATAACTCCAGTATTTAGTATTGGAGTGAATAATTTTTTTAATTAAAAATATATAATTTTTTTAATTTTTTATATTAAAACATCAAAATTATTAAAAATACTTAAAAAATATCAATTTAATATATACTTGAAAAAAGTAAACTAAAAAACATTTTCATGAAAGTCACCAAAACAAAGGTAAAAAAATAACAAATCACAGCTTTGAACTTTTTATCCTTGGATCACCTGTCAAGCAAACGTCTGGTAAGACCGGTAGTTGCCAAATGCCAACCAAGTTTGTCCAAAAGGTGGTCATGTCCTCTTTTCTTTTCTGTTCCTTTTGTTCTTTTTATTTATTTTTATTTGTGTCAATGGGAATCCCTATAAAAAAAAGAAACTTAATAATGCAAATTGCTCATCAATCCATGACTAAGAAAAAACGAAAGAAACAAAAAAGAAGGACACCATTATACAATTACAGTGAGGACTTTAAAGGGTTTGGAATTTGACTGTTGAACTGGAAAATGGCAAAAACTTGGATATTCAAAGATTACTCAGAGAAAATTGTAGGAGGAAATCATGCCATACAAGACCAGTTCAAGCCGCAAGTTATAGCCCTTGCATCTGAATAAAGTGATGAACAAAAATCTATGATCAAACCACAAAAATCACTTGATTTTACATTCGAAGCTGACTAGATCATATAAACAGATGAGCCTAAATTCAGTGTCTGTAAAGGTTCATGATTTCAGAAATCTAAGGTTAAAAGTGGACAGGGAAATTCTTAGAGATCAGGCAACACAGCAAAACACTCCTATCTTGATACGGGAAAGAATTAAATAATTTCGTGAGGTAGCTAAAAGGTACAAAATATATTATATATTCAAAAAAGGAAACAAAAACCATAAATAAAAAAAGAGGGTGCCCTAGGAACAACTAAAAAAATTGCAATTTATCATGTATATATATACATTTATCAGCAGTAACAGCAAATCTTCAGCCCCTCCACAACTACCCAGAGTTTGGCATTTTATCACCACAACTAACATAAAATAGACAGAATGCCCTTAGTTGCTGCCTCCAACGTTGTCTTCTTCTGTTCCTGGTATGCAGTGAAAGAATAACCAAGAAAAAGGATACGAAATATAGTGGTGGAACTTGTAGCCCGCTATAATTTGGTCTGGTCTTAAAATGCTCAAATCAAAGAGCAAGAGAGCTGATCTCATCTTCCTTCCACAGCCCTTCGTCGTACTTGTACCACCGCATGAGCCCTTCGTCATTTCTTGTTTTTTGGCACATGATGCAAGTGTCACTCATGCAGGCTAAGAAGTAGCGTAAATGAGAAGCCTTCTCCAGGATAGTTTTATCAAGCTGCCTAACAATTCTTCTTGGTGCGGGAGGTGTTGGGACTTCTATTAGAAGGCAATGCGATATGTTGAGCACTTCTAGGCAACACATATTATCCAAGATGAAGATCAATGTGTCCTTATATAGCATTGAGCATCGGAGGCTCAAAACTTTCAATGTTGGAAGATAGGTAACAAGGGAGGAAGCGAAGTAAATGTCAAACGGGCCCATGATCTTGAGTTCACTGAATTTCCTGCAATTAGTAGCAATTGCCTGAACAAGACGAGGGGAATTCACTATGCTTGGCATTGTCAGGGATTCAAGATCCTTCCACAGCTCAAAAGCTTTGATCATTACAGTCTCTACTCGATTCCATGCTGGCAAAACAAGCCTTTTAAGGCGTGGGCACCTGGACAGAGGAAAACAGTCAATTATATCAATGTTATTGTCCCTGGCACAGTGTTGCCTATTCTCCAAAAAGAAGGGGAAAAGTCAAAAAGAGAACAAATACTAAAGACATCCTTGTAACATCCAGTAGCATAAAAAATTACACCTATATTCTTACAGCGAGAGGGGAAAAAAAATAAAAACTTCATCCAAGCTGGCTGCATGGCATCATGTAACTTAAAATTATGCTGGTAATATCTGTGGTTCGTAAACAATTATGATATGATAATTGTTCCTAGGCAATAAAACAGAAGTCCTATAATTTGTTTTTTAGAAAAGATGTTCGCAACAGAAAAAAGTAATTCGTGCTCATTAAAATGCAAATGAAAGGTGATGCTTCCGTGAAAAATTATTTTAAGATGAATGTTCCATAATTCCACATTGATCATGTACAATCACAAATAAGTGATTCCCTTTACAGCATAAGTTGCTACTAAGAACTACATACACCACATTTAGCATATAAACTATAATCCAGCTGGACAATACTAGTCCACAAACTTTTTCAAGCACTCCACAAACTTTTTTAAGCGCTCACCCCTTCAAACCATAGTGTTATTTTTACAAGCTGTTTCCAATGGACCCCCAGCAATAACTGCCACAGCTGAAACATCATTAAACAGTTTTTCATACTTTATTGACATCTTTTAGCTTGGTACTCATATCTTAGGTTTATTTTAAAGTCTTTACAGATACAGAGGACCCCCTTCGCGTAAGAAACCAACAATAGTGAACCTCTGTATTCTTAGTCTACTAGTTAAGAATCTCAATAGCTAACAGCAATGGGATCTGTGCTAATAACAGCTCTGCCAATTATCAGACACTCCAGGGAGAATAAATTACTAAATAGTTTGAATCTAATCAAACATAACCTTTCACAGCTTTTTAGCAAAAGAAGCATCATATTATATTTTGATCTACCATTCTACCTCAAAAAAGCCATGTCATATCATTAGAAACCATTCACTTCATATTTTCACCATGTTCAATTATATTAAAATGCCCTAAAACAACATAAGGGATGCTATTTGTAAGACTACAACATTCCTTCAACCTCATTCATGAGTTTCTCCCTGTTTTTTCCACTATTTGATGCATATATGAATCCTGAAACAAATTGCCATCATTTGCTTTGCTAACAATCAGATGTAAAATCTGCTAATCCACTTTCAGCATTGTACTCACCACTTTACTATCCCAAGAGAGTCACATGTCCAACCACTAGAAACCTGAAAATAGTCAATTATAAAAAAGCACCCAGGAAGTACATCTATAGAATCCCTATTCAGTCGTAAATTCTAGTTTCAACAATACATTTGACCTTTATTTATATCTTCAGACTGCCTTATTACCTCTACTTCAAAGGGGCCAGTATTCCCCTTATTCCAGGCAGCTATATTTTTCACTTGACCCCTTTTTCTTTTTTTTGTTAAAGTGATTGATAATATAGCAAAAAACTAACCATTCTATGCATTATGACCAAACAAATAACTATATACAGCTGTGCAGTTTCCATGCTTTAACTTTGTTGTGAAAGAATCATCCTCAACCATATCTAAAGTATTGAACTTGTTCAATTCATCTATAATCCACTACTACCTCCAAAGACACATTATCACAAGAAACTTTCAATCTCTATCCAGTAGCTGCACCCAGATATAGAATTACTGAATACCAAGCATTCTAAAAAGTATAACTTAGTCACTCTGAGTCTGGAGTGTGATGCTGCATTGAACAGGGCACATCTCAACTCAAGTCCAAATCTGTGATAACTTACATTTTAACAACACTTCTGGCCTCTATTTTGAAGTTAACAGCTTATTTATTCCAGCCAAGTATCAACATCAATATTTCAAGGCGGGTTGCTTTAACTTGATACGGTGACAATACCTCTAAAACCATTTCTGTATTTAGCCATAACCACCCAACTATACATTTTACAAGGTTAAGAAGCCCTTTCATACCAAGCATGTCTTCTAACTCCAAGGGGCAACTATCCCTTTTCTCAGATCCGGATGGGCATATCCAACTCATCCAATCATAACAGTTGTGACATCATTACTAACTAAAAACTTTTGAGTTCTGACTACCTCATTCTCCTCTGTTGACAGATTTCACCTGATGCCTCCACTCCTCAGCTCAGAGAATTTGTGATAGCCTCTCTTGTCATTCCAATGAAATCAGTCACACTGACTTCTTATTAACATTCTTAGATCACTTGCAGTAGCCTCTCTACCCCAAACCAACCTGTAATAAATATATTAACAAGACCTTCATGGTGCACTCAATGACTTTTTGCAACAAGTTTGAGCCACTGAATGAACCTACCATCAGATGCACATTTTGCCTCTCACATCTCCCCCATTTTTAATTCAATTAGCACATGTCCTTCAATATCTAATCCACCACCTTTTAACAAATTTCATCTTCAAACTCTACTCCCAAATTTGATTAGATTGGTCACAGCAACTCCCATCAATCATCATCAAATACCCCGATCCTAGAATCACCTAGAGTACAACCCTCTAGTATTTAAAATTCATCATCTTATACTCTTAGATTGCATATCAATTATAAAACCATCACCATGAAAGGACACAGACATTATCAGAAACTTAAACAAAAATTTAAAACATAAAAATCCACCAATAAAAAGTTACCTTTGAGCAGTATAAGTCAAGTGGTCCTCGCTCACATACAAATTGAAGTGAAAGAACAACGATGTTATATTTCCCCGGCTGAGACTCAATGCAATCTTCAAGAATTGAGTCAATGTCTTATCAGAATCACCATGCACATACACATAAGGTTCTAATGGGATTTTGATGAAATTAGATTTCAACATGGACAAATCAAGAGTTCTCCACAGAAAAGGATCACAAGCAGCCAAGCGCCACGTGCTACAAACATGAGCAATGCCTGAAGTTAATTCAAACACAGTCAATGACTGAAATATCTTCACCAAGATATCAATGTCCATGTCCTCCCATCTCCTCCTCACAGTTCCACACTCTCCTATTTCACGAAATTCCATTGCTTCACAACAAAAGAAAAACCTACAGAAACCAAAGAAACAAAAAGGGAATCGTGAAAAACCACAAGAATTCAAGAATCAATCCCAAAAATCGAATCTTTTCAACTCCAAAAACACAAAGAACCTACAATTCAAGTACAAAAGATCAACTAGAAAGATTTGGATAGCCCCCCACGTGCATCTAAAATTAATTATCTTGTCCAGATCACAACACTCCAAATATTGTATCAAGATTAATAATCTATGACCCTCTACGATCCAAAATGGATCTGGGATCTGCAGAAACATAAAAGGGAGTGAGCAGAAGAAGGTAACAGCAAATACCTGGGAAATTGAGATTTCTAACGTTAGATTCTTGCCAGATTCCAGAGGATAATAATAAATAATGTCTGAAATGGTTCGGTTTTCCTGAAACAAACAGGAAAGAATCAGATGGGAGAGGCTGTAATTTTACCCTAAAAGCCTTGCGTTCATTTCATAACGTTTGCCTCTCTGCAAAATAATCGAACTTTACATGGGACATACAGGTTTGCTTGTAGAGTGGTGACAGACCAATCCTGTTCCAGTCAATTCATGGGGTTAGTGGAGCATTCGGTATCCCTACTTATAGTATCGTTTTATTTTGGTCCCTGTACTATTTGGTACCATTGTTGACATTTGAGATAAAAGAAAGGATCAATTGGATTACAAAAATAACAGAAAATTGTCGTAGGAGGAAAAGGTGGGCAGAATAACATAAAATTGCATCGTTTATTGTAAAGAGACTACACGATGCCCAAGAACGTTTTCAACTGTGCCGAGGATCTTAACAGAATGCGGTGAACGGAGATGGATAAAAGGTCGTCTCACCTGCACAGGTTAGCTTACAATTGCATTAAAGGCATATACAGCTGATCAGGGTGCTCCAACCATTGCATAAAGGGTATTAATTTAATCTCTGGTTTTGGATAATTTCACAGCATCTGCACTCAACTACTCGTAAATTTAAAGAAAGAAAAATCCATTGAAACAAGAGAAAAGCCAAGACTCGTAAATTGCTCCTATTTTTTATTATGTTTATCTTTGAAAAAAAAAGTTATATTAGATATTAATCTAGTTAGTTAAACAAGTATTTCCCTCGTTATCACTGCAGCTTGGACAAAAACAACTTTGAAATATAAAAAAATAATATTTAGATTGTAAGAAACATTTTGATATTATCAACTTGAGAAATTATGATTTAACTTTTTCTACTTAAATCAAGTTTTAAATTGAATTGCAGGGTTTAAGGGGGTTGATATAGCAATACTTATTTAAAAAAAAAAGTCGTTGTTCATCGATCCATAATTTGGATTATGAACTTTTCTGGATCAAATTAATTTTTTATTTTGTTACATGATAAAAAAAAATAAAAAAAATATTTAAGTATTAACCCAATACTAAATAATAAAATTTAATAAAATTTTTACATTAAAAAAATAAAATTAAAAAAATATAAGAACCCCGAAAAAAACCCTTAAAGGGCCAACAAAAAAATAGTTCAAGACACGGCATAATATTTTATCTTTTTCGTTCATCCCTTCTATTTTTTTTTTAAATATGCAAACCTAAAAGGAAATATTGTCGCCATTAAAATGATTAAAGAAATGTCTCTAATGAATACTTAAACTGACCTAGTTCTTTTAATCGTGTTTATAGTTATCATCCAAGATTTGATATTTTAAAAAATACATTAAAGGATCATATGATATAAAACCAAAATGATACACAAATATAACGAGACACAACCAAGTTCTGATAGATGGATGGTTGGTTTCCTTGAAACTAAAACCTCCAGGACTAATACAACTTCTCAAAATCTCCGTAAATTTTTGTTTGTCAAAGAAATGTCTAACCAAAACTCTTGTAAATTGTGATTGTGATGTAAACGGTCAAAAGAATAATGTCAAAAGCTTTACTTAATATATTAAATTCTTGTCTAAAATGGTTTTTTTACATGATATTTGATGATCAAAGCTCAAATCTCTGTTAAAACCTGAAAAACTTTCACCCAGTTTCTGCTATGGTACTGCAACTTTCTCATGTCCCAAGAAGACGCGCGCGATGTTCTCCAAACGTCCAAGGCAAACTGAGCTTTCAATCGTGCAAAAGCCAACGTTTTCAGGTTGTTCCATCAATTGAGAAGTGGACTTGCAGAGATGTCAATGATCATGGCATTGCACATGATGTGCACGGTCCCACTTAGCATGGCCATGAAATAGTTCTTCACTCCTGGACTTAGCGTGGATTCAGCTTTGAAATCTCAAGTTTTGGCAGAGAGTTTTTGTAGAATGGGGCCAATTTCTGAGTGATCAAGTTTTTGTAGAATATAACTTCTCCCTAAAATGCTTATACAACCTGTCCGATAACAGGGGATATTTTAGGTTTCCATCACTATCTTTGAAACCTGCAAATTTCACATTTTTCAACTTGACCCACCGATTGTGTAGGAGATCTTCATAAGTGTCAGAAATCCTTTTGCTATGCATGCTGTTTATGTTACCTCATAGAAAGAAAAAGAAATGCTTCTTCACCATTGAACTTTGCAAGGAGGATTCGGCATTGATTATTTACAGACAAGCTGTATCTTAAGTTCTCGTTCTCCACATTGGAGCTCTCATTGCTTTGAATTGCAGACTTAGTTTTGCACAGCATGTCTTATTCTCCTCCTGTATACCCGAAAATTAAGAGAAAGAATTGTTGTTTATGTACCACGTCACGATGATTATCCTTTTGGATTGAGATTATTAGGAATGATACGGGGGAATAATAAAGAATTCTTGTCATTTCTCAATTAAAATTAAAAAAGGGATAAGAATTATTATCTAGTAATTACTAAAAATCCTATATTTAGACACATTTGTTTATGTTTAGTAAGAATATTCTATTTTTTTATCATAACTATTTTTGTAATTATAACTCTTTCAATGTCAAGTAATATTAAAATGCGATCTTTTATCTTAATCTCATATTTATTTTCCAACAATTATCCTAAGCTCAATATATTATTTTTAATCGTTGGTATATAATAGACATTATTAATAAATTAATGATTTTTATCTATCAATTTAATCAAAATCATATATATTTTTTTTATGACAACCTTTGAATGATCTTTAAATGTGACATTACCTTTAATTACTTTATCAAATTCTGTGAACTTGTTTTTGTCTTCATATATATAATTGCTGGCTCTATTGTCTAGATATCACATGTTCTCTTTATCTCACATTTTCTTATTATGCATTAGTAATAGGGTGGTTTCCTTCTTTTCTTGTATTATAAAATTTGTATTCTCCTTAACCCTTTTAATTGGACTCTAGCAATCTCTAGTATAATGACATTTCTTTTGAGAATTATAATATTTAACTTTGGATTTGTCAAATCTAGATTTTAGATTGCCACTATAAGTATAACAATCAATCGGTTTGCTTCTTATGGTTTACCAGTTGATCTATTATGACTATTTTGACCTTCTCTTTTAAATCTGTCTTTTGCTTCTCTTTTTTGACATCGTTCATGTTGTTTATCTCTTTGAAAATATTATATTACTTTGAAAAAAATGCTTGTACACTCACATCTTCTTAAATCTCATTGACTTTTTTTTTATATAATCTTGTAATTTTCTCATGAGATTTTGTATTGAAGGAACATCTACATTTTGCAATTCCTATATCATGATCACAACATAATGAAACTTTTTTTTTAGTGAGCGTATAATTTTCTTTACAACACGTGTCTTTTCCATCTTCTCTTCATATCATTTTATTTGATTATATATGACAAATACTTTTGCAAAATATTCTAAAATATTTTTTGATTCAAACATATGTAACTTTTTAAAGTCACCACATAACTTTTATAAACATATATTTTTCACATTATCAGTTTATTAGTTTGATTCTTGCAAAATTTTCTATGTTTACTTAGCAGTGGTTTGTTGAGCACTATCTTGATAGTGACATCATTCAGATATTGATGAATAATTGTTAATGCTTGTTAATTTTTTTCCCGTACAAAGGCACAACCTTCCTTTTAGATGAAGTCAATGTTGCTTCATTTATAAGCTTTTTAAAGTTCTTTTCAGATATTTTTTATACATTTTGAAAACCTAACTAAGCTTTATTAAAATACACTAAGTTTTATAGTTGTTTTTGTGGAAAGTTTAGATTAACCTAGTCAAATATTCAAACTCAAACTTTGATAGCACTTGTTTAAAGTAAATCATGTGTAATATAAAATTAATATAGTAATGCAAGGTCAAGAACTCAAGAATAAAAAGAGTGAGAGGGATGTATATTTTTATTAAATGTTTCTTTTTAAACTCTTGATTATTCTTTCTTTTTTGTACCTATAAATAGTGTTAAATTGTAACCCTTTTTATATGCATAAAGTCATAAACATCAAGTAATTAAACTAATATAAAAAAAATTCTAATCTATATTCTGTTTTTAAATTTTTTAGAATCTAAAATCTGGTTTGCTTTCACCATCTTGACCATCTACGAATAAAATGTTGTGATGGTGACCTTCGTACACTTTATGGCGGATATCATCACTGGACACTCAACATCCATGTCGAATTTGCAGAAGTTAGAAGAGTAGGTGAAACCAGAACTGTAACGATAACAAACTTTGCATTCTGGTCTAGGTTGGCGTTGAATCGGAGAGTATAAAGTTAGAGAATGGTGTGGATGGAATGGGTGATGTATTTTCTGAGGCAAATTAAAGCATGAGTTATGGAGCAAAAACTTGCATTTGCTGCTGCGGCAGACATGTCTGACCTGAGCAGTGCTTCTGGCAAGCAGAGCAGAGAATTTCATCATCATGCTTTATCTCCATAAGCTTCAAGGGATGCCCATAGCTGAAACGGTGAAACTGTTGCTGACCTCGGGATTCCATGAAGAGAGGATACAGTGCACTGCTCAGGTCATAAGAAATCATAAGCAAGGCTCACAGAGGTAGGAGTAGAAATCATATGAATCGCCACAGGCGTTGCAGTTAGACTCTTCCATATCGATGCTCAATGTTAGAAGGCAGGGGTGATAAAAGTGCTGGAGTGTTGTAGGCAACTGAAACTCAGCACATGATCGGTGCAGATAGAAGATGCAGAGATCGCAGCCATATAGCGCGCCAGAGGAGGGTTCTCCGCATATCCTGCAGGAAACACCATCACCATCACCATCACCATCACCATCACCATCATTGTCATCATTATCCTGCCTTTTCTGAGTAGCTACTAATGGATGAAAGTTAGTTAAATGGTGAAGTAGATCTTGACCTTCAATTATGGCCAGTTTCTGAAAAGCACATTTTAAATCCAGATCGAAGTTGCAATTTTGACAGTGAAAAGAAAACCCAAAATGATTTTCACTATAGACAAGGCATTTAATTAAAATGTGATCCATCCCATTTGTCTTAACCAAAGTGAGACGGTGCTGGTGGTAAGGATCTTGGGATTCCTGCGGCAACTCTACACAGGATTCGTGTATGTTGAACGCACATTCGCTGCAAGTGGAGGTTGTGCCCGGAAGAACTCCCCGCATGCTTCGCATGTAATCGGCACAAACGTCACCTCATTTTTCATCAATGGATGCTGGTGGATCAAACCTCTATACTCCATCTCTGTTTCTCTCTCAAACACAACAACAAAGTTTTTCCTTCTCCGATTTCTTTATTTATTGGATCTAGTCTGAATGACCTGAGAAGGGATGGCTTCACTGCCTGTTTCCAATTTTTATTTACTTAGCGTTGACCTTTCTCTTGATGGCAGAGTCCCAGTAGGTAACTTCTCACATCCGACTTACATTTACAAATAAGAACAGAAAACTCTACTTGCTAATATTATATAATTAACACAAACATTTCCCCTTTCTTGTCTACAAAAGACACTGAAATTTTTAAGAGTAGCTCACAAATCACTAAATTTCTTATATATATATATATATTGAAATAAAATAGCAATGAAGATGGCGAGTCATCTGCTTTGTGCATAATTTGATAACCAGATATCTTTGGAAAAACATGATGTAGGTTTTTGTGATTAAAAACTTATTTTTAATCTATTTTTAGCCCAAAATATTTAGAAAATACATTGAATATGTTGATAGATATATCTATGACCTTAAAAAATCTAAAACATAGCTCAAAAAAATCAAAATCAATCTGAATTCAAAACATTCATACAATCAAATTTGTTTTTCTAGCAAAAAAAAAAAAAAAACTTAAGTGAAGCTTCTATTATGAAATAAAACTCATTTGCACCAATTTCAACTTTTTTGGTAGCTGGACTTATTCTCAATGACTGCTTTTTGTCTCTTCATCAGAATTTAATGATTCTCTCTTTTCTTTTAAAAATAAAATAAAATAAAATAAAATAAGATAAATAAACTTTAATACTAAAATTGATTACTTGTAAGCTGAAAAATACAGGGAACCAAAATAATTTTTTTGTATGAAATTCAAAGCCACCACTTATTTTACATATCTTTTTCACTATGATTCTCTATCCGATTTTTTTTTTACAAAAATATAATTGGATGCTAATTTTGACTTAAAAGGGATCAATTGTATAACGAAAAAGTTTAAGAATTTTTTTTTTAAATCACCGTACCAATTTACAATGAATTATAAGAGGATGAACGCTACCATGTTTTGGCCACAAGTCTTAGTTTTTGTTGATTAATAATTAATTCATAATTGGTAGCTAAAGCTTGATTGCTGTAATTATATTTGTATTCAATCCTTAACAGCTTAGAAATAAGGTACAATTCAACTATAATCCTAGCAGCTGGATACATGAAGAATGCAACCACTGCAGTAGGATACATGAAGAATGCATCCACTGGAGTATCTGTTTTCTCACTCTGGTAAGAATTGTTAGAAAATTTGGAGTATGCTTGTTTGGCTTTGTACATTAAAAAATCAACTGTTAAGATAAGATGCTTTAATGTTAATTTCAATTGTTTCAGCCATGCAAAGCATCGATACTTTCATGAGAATTCATGCTTATCGTTGGCTTTCTTGGCGCCGTATGGTACACTTAACCTTGCAGTGCTAGATGTTGAGGATGATTGGAGTATATCATTGGAGAATGCTGTCTTCATGATGCGTTGTTAGTGAATATACATGTCTCAGTAGAATATATAATAAAAAAGATCGACAATAAAACATAAAATTCAGGATGTATTAGTCACTTTAACTCTTTTAAATGTATCATTATCAATTATTTAATTAAATACCTGAAAAGAAATAAAAGAAAAGAAAAGAAATAATAATAATAATAATAATACTGACAATCTAATGCTCATGATCTTTCGATTTTGAGGAGCCAACTGGGGTTTGACCCTCTGTTGCATTATGTTCATAAGCTGTTTCACTTCTTTTTCTCCCGCGTTTACACACCGTGCCAAACTACAGAGGAAGAGTAGTTCTTGGAGGCAGCAGCACCATGATCAATGCTGGCGAATTTTTTTTATTTTTATATCATGGATCATACATTCTTGGATGTAATTCATGGATGAGTGATTCCTTTCAATAACTAAACTACGGGAAAAAGTTTGTAAACTCGAGGTTCCATGCGGACTGATAATACACTTAACAAGTAATAGAATTCAAACAAAAAAGCTATCATCTTTTTCTAATTGATTTTTTACCAGTTGCCTATTTCCAGGTGAGCTATTAGCTCACTTGAAATGCTGACGAGACCTATGCTTTCTTGGTCACGACAGCTAAAAGTTAAAGTTTCATTAAATAGCGTTTCCACGAGACTGATTTTGACCATCATCCAAGCACAAATACCTTCATTTAAAAGAATATTTTTTATCTCAAAGATAGCATGACTGCTAGGTGACGAGGGGTGCCTGAGAATGCCGTCAACGGGCTACTTTTACATACAAGTGGTGGTGGTATTGGCACCATAGGCCCTCTACGGGCCAATAATAATAATAATAATGAAACAAGGGCATCAATGAAAGATGGAAAGAATTACTAGGTCCACTTTCACAATAACGTGAAGAATTGGCATCCGATTTAGTAATGTCCTTTACTAGACCTTCATCCTCAAATCAACTCTTTCTCTCTCTCTCTTTCTCTCGGAAGAACAGCCGATCTAACCATTTAGATGGTGGTCAAGTGATAAGAACTTGAGATCAAGGGGTTTGCTTCCTCTGTGATCTCAAGTTCGAGTCCTTGGTTGCTCATATGATGGCCACTAGAGGCTTACATGGTCGTTAACTTCAGGGCCCGTGGGATTAGTCGTGGTGCGCGAAAGCTGACCCGGACACCCACGTTAATCTAAAAAAAAAGAACAGCCGGTCTAGTTTCAAAGCAGAAAAAAAAAAGTACGCTAAAGTTTATTTTCTTCTCCTGTCGTCTGCATGCATGCCTCTTTTACTATTTTGATTTTTGGCTACACGGAATAATTCGAAAGAGTTAAAAAGTAATATACAAGCATCTTCTTTCTAATCTCCATTGTTGTTTCACTTTTCTTATTTATTATCTATGTCCATCCATTTCGCATCTATCCACTGGTCTCTGTCCTCCAAGAGACTGAGAACGAATATATACAAGTCTTTTTTCTTTCTTTTTATTTCGTTTTTCATCCTTTTCTTAGTTTACTGTATATGTTCATCCATTTTACATCCATCCTATTTTCCCTGTTACTAGGATGCTGACATGTAAGTTCAAAAAAAAAATACAATAAAATAAAAAATAAAAAATATAAAAAATTACGGGATTCATTTAATTTAACTATGTTTACATACAAATATAAAGTTTTTTATTAAATAATATAAAAATTATAATATCTTTATGCTAGTAGAAAAACAACTGAAATATTAGAAAATATCTTTTTATTCTTTTATAAATATTTTATAATTTTATAAAATTACTTTTTTTTTCTTACTCTTTCTTTTTTTCTCTATCGTAATGTATATTAAAGCTTAAATATACTATTTATTTATAAATAAACATTTATGTCTTTATCTTGCAAAAGATAAATAGTACTAATTGGTACTATAAGTTACATCAATAAGTTACATCGATTATAGCTGTAAGTAGCATTAAATTAGTGCTTGACTAGTTGACTTGATACTTATGCTTTTAAATTTTCTCAGATGCATTTTTGTCGAAAAGAATTCAACAATTGTAATGCCGAGTTTGAGCTTTATTATAATATAATCTTTTATTAAATAGATTTTTCAAAACTATCAGTCTTATATATTTTTTTTTTAACTACATCTATTTAAAACAGTAAAATAATACATTTTAAATTTAATATTTGTCCGCGTTGAGAGGTTTGGAGACCAGCATCAATTATGCCACTGGGTGAACAGAGTGGCGTGCAGGCTACATGTGAGGCAGCCGGGCCCCTAAAGTTTTTAGAATTCGCAAAAGCCCCTAAATTTATTCCGATTTTCACGTGTTCCCTAAAATTTATTACCAAGCCCTCCAAAAATCTTAAATTTAATTTCAATGATATTCTGGAAGCCTAATTGATAATTGTAACCCCCAAAAAATCCCCAAGCCTAACGATAATTCTGATCCCACCAGCATTTTAGTACAATATGAATAATTTATCTATATGTATATTATAAAATCAGGAATACATGAGAGCTTTTTCCCTGATAACTTCATTTTTTCTTTTCAAAGATAGGCATGTCTAGTGCAACCGAAACTTTGTGTGGACAAGCATTTGGAGCAAGACACCACCACATGATGGGAATTTATTTGCAACGATCATGGATTGTTGATGGTGCAGCTGCAACAATCTTGCTCCCTCTCGTCACTTTCGCAGCTCCTATTTTCAGACTACTCGGCCAAGAGGAGGATATAGCAATAGCAGCTGGAAACATGTCTCCATGGTTCATTCCCTACGTCTATTATCTTGTGTTTAGCTTGACCATTCAAATGTACTTACAAGCTCAACTAAAAAACGAAGTTGTCGGATGGTTTTCTGCTATTTCCTTTGTTCTGCATATCCTTCTGTCCTGGATATTTGTGAATAAACTTGAGTTAGGAACTGCTGGGGCCATGGGTGCATTGTGTTCGGGAATCCGACTGGTGATGTTCTGATACTTGCTCATAGGAGGCCAAGCACACTGACACAATATTTAACGTGGTTCGGCAAAACCGCCTACATCCACGGGAGAAGTCAATATATTTAGAGATAGAGAAAGAATACAAAACAAATACATGGAGGAGAATGATAACTTCATTCTACTCTACTCTCAGCCCTCTCTTTGCTGTCATTACAGCTGCTGCAATGGCAGCAGCCTTGCTGCCATTGCAGCTCTCTCTTCCTCTCTACTCTCTTCACATTCTCACAATTCTCTTCTCTCATTTTGCTCTCTAACATATGCCTCTATTTATAGGCATTCATGGAGGCTTTTCTTCAACAAAGGTGGCTGCCAACTCCAACTCTTCTTCAACAATGGTGGCTGCCAACCTTTGACATCTTGTATGAATGCACATGTTTGGTGC
>SRLM01000273.1:31296-189329 GCA_015708895.1 Populus ilicifolia
CTGCCATTGCAGCTCTCTCTTCCTCTCTACTCTCTTCACATTCTCACAATTCTCTTCTCTCATTTTGCTCTCTAACATATGCCTCTATTTATAGGCATTCATGGAGGCTTTTCTTCAACAAAGGTGGCTGCCAACTCCAACTCTTCTTCAACAATGGTGGCTGCCAACCTTTGACATCTTGTATGAATGCACATGTTTGGTGCAATACCAAATAGTTGTTGCACATTAATGGCAACCAACCTAACACATTGACCATATCTACTTGGTCTTTGGTTATTGGATTGTTAGTGTACATCTTTGGAGGTTGGTGTCCAAATACATGGAAGGGATTTACAAAAGCTGCCTTTGCTGATATCCTGCCTGTAGTAAAGCTCTCCATATCATCCGGTTTCATGATTTGGTGATTTCTAAATTTCACTAACATATCTCAATTTCATTTGTATTTATGATAAATTACTATAACCTCTTAAGGTATTGTGAAATTATTAGATCATCCAACTTATTTTTTCAATTTCACACAAACTCCCTTTTCATTTTTTTTTTAAATATTATAAGAATTCTCTTTACAATGTTATTATTAAAAATCATAAGTTTATACTAGGGAATTTGTGAGGTTATTGTAATTTATCTTTGCATTCATAATTGGCAGCTAAAGCTTGGTTTGCTCTAATATATCATGTTTATATTCAATCCTTGACAGCTTAGAAATATGGTACAATTCAATTATAATCTTAGCTGCTGGATACATGAAGAATGCAACCACTGCAATATCTGCTTTCTCAATTTGGTAAGTTTTGTTACAAAAATTGGAGTATGCTGCTTTGGCCTTGTACATTCAAAAATCAACTGTTGAAAGAAGATGCTTTAATGTTAATTTCAATTATTTCAGCCACAACATCCTTGCATGGGAATTCATGCTTAGCGTTGGCTTTCTTGGCGCTGCATGGTACACTTAAGCTAACATATGATTTCCACACTTCTCTTCTTCTCTCTATCTCTTAATTTATGGAGCCGCTTATAAATCCATCACTGGATCACCTTTGAGTAATAATTTTGTGCAGCGTGAGGGTAGCAAATGAGCTGGGAAGGGGAAACGCTAAAGCTGCAAAATTTTCTATCAAGATTGTCCTCAGTACATCAATAGTTATTGGAGTTGTGTTTTGGGTTCTGTGTTTAAGCTTTGGTGAAGAAATTTCACACTTTCTTACAAGTGATGAAGAAGTTGCAGAAACTGTGTCCAGCCTTGCTGTGTTGCTTGCTTTCTCCATCTTACTTAATAGTGTTCAACCTGTACTCACAGGCAAGTTTCTCTTTCTTATTTTCTATGATAAACTAAAATGGTGTGTCAAATCAAAGCTGAATTAGAAAAAGAAAGGGAGCATGAGAGGGGATCAACATATGAAGTTTGATTGATGTTAAATGCACTGCACTGATCCAGAGGGCCAATACATCTTTGGGACGTCCTTTCATGGATGCGAACCACACACGGTCCAGACGTGTTTAGGCACTTGTGGTCGTGATGGCACTTAGTATAAAAAGGTTGTGAAACAATTCTCATGAGATTCACGATAGAAAATTATATAATGAGAAAACTCCATGATCCGTCGTTACTTTTTTGCTTAACTCATAATAATTTAAAAAGATTAAGATTCTGAACCTTATCAAGGAATTATTTTGACAAGTAAATCGGTGAAATGGGACTTCGAAAACAATTTTATAGGCTCTAACAATAGCGACTTCTTGATCTTATTGTTTTGTTTTTCCCCCACCGGTCTAGGTGTGGCTGTTGGAGCTGGTGTGCAAAGTGTGGTTGCATTTGTGAACTTGGGTAGCTATTATATAATTGGGCTACCTGCCGGGATTCTACTCGGATATGTGGTTCATCTTGAAGTTCAAGTAAGTATGACTTATACCCAATATCAAGCGCATTAGTCGTCCCTGTTTATTTTTTCATACCCTCCCTGCCTTCGATTGGAAACCACTGTTTTATGAACACAGATTCATAATGTTTGCTACGTACAGGGTTTATGGATAGGATTATTGAGTGGAGTTGTAGTGCAAACACTTATACTCTCCTACATTATCTGGAGGACTGATTGGGATGAGCAGGTTTGTAATAAAAGTGAACCTTCTCTGCATTATTTATAGAATTTTAACTACTATATATATATATATATGTCTGTATGTATATGTATATAATTACCCTTTCTTGTAGGTGAACAAGGCATCTGAACGTCTTAGACGCTGGTTTTTAAAATCGGAGAAAGAAGCCATTGAGAGCTCCACTCCTACTTGAGACTCTTTTTGTGCAGATCTATTTTAAACGTTGGGACAACATAAGAATAATTTAACCTTATTACTATATTAATTTGAAGATTCTTGAGTTCAATAAATCAAAGACACAGTACATTTAATTTTCTTAGTGTGAATCTATTTTGATGTTCTCAAGATCTGAATCTACTTCACTTATGAAGTTATGAGGTAGTTTCCTCTTTCTAATCACTATACTGATCTTGATGTATTTATTTTGTTACCATGTCATGATGCAGAAAAATGTCCATTCACAACACAGTCTCGAGCCTCCTTCAAAACCCTCAAAATACAATAATCCTGCATTCAATTCTTCGACCTATCGTTTCAAAGGCAAATGAAAATCATTCTGCCAAGTTTTTTTTTTTTTTATAATAATCCAAAGATTTATTAAAAATACTCATGCTACCCAATTAGAGGATAGCCACCATGAAAAGATAAAGTTTTTACATAAAGAAGTACCAAAACAGAAGAGAAAAGAGAAACAAAAAAGGCCCTACAACATAGTACCATACAAATATTTAGCGTTGTATTTTGATATTTGTCCGGTTTCGAATATAGTCAATACTAATATAAAGATCATTGCATATGTAAGAAAAATGAGATTCACAATTTCTTAACTAAGCAGATAATCGATGGAGTGTCAGGGAAAAGCACAAGTTCAAATCTAGTTTAACATCATTGAAAACCAAATTATTTCTGATTAACCATATGCTCCAAGGAATACCAGAAGAGAGTAGTTCCAATGCCTTCCTTTGAAACTTGCCTACAATCATCAGTGGTCATTGATGCAGCAGCTTATCAAGTATGTGTGGAACACTAACAGATCCCTCACCACGAAAAAAAATTGATTCATAAATTCCATATAAATTGACAGTGAATCAATATATGACTTCAGGTTTCTATAACGTTCAATAGAATGGGAAAAATGACTGATCCAAGAATGAAAGATGTCAACAATACAAGAAAGATCTTGTACACAGTTTATGTTGAATGACCAACCAAATAAAAGTTCGAATCTTTGAAGGAGCCACAAACTTCCAAGCTTGTATCTGAAAAGAGCATGATCCACTACACTCTATGCTATGAATAAAAGCAGTACAAGATTTCATTGTAGATTTTTCATCTTTGCAAAGAGTCCATACCTTCAAATCTGGTTTAGTATGATAAAGCTGTACCTCTTGAAGAACCTGATGCGAAGACATCTCCTGCTCAATTTAAAAAAACTCTTAAGAGTTAGCCTCCATTTGATATTCCACTCTCAATTACCATTCACCCGTGATCTTATTTTTGAAATTGTTGTTGTTGGTGAACTTGAAATCTCATATGATATCGGAAACATAATTTTCTGAGAAGTCCCTCCTAACCATCTATCACTCTAAAAAGAAATAGTTAGCCCATTTCTCACCACATAACTAGCGCAACCTCGCAATGCTTCAAAAGTAAGGCCACCAGGCTGAATGAGAGAAACGATTCATTGCCGCTTGCTAAAAATAGAAAGACCATTTTCAAACATGGGTCTATATTTTTTGCATACAACCTCCTTCCATCTAGCTTGAGGCGTTAAGCTTAGCCTCCACAATCACTTGAATGACATAGCTTTTTCCTACCTTGCATATAACCCGTTGTTTGGTAACAGTACCAGTCCATAGAAATCGATTTTGAATAGAAGTTAAAATTTTATAAACTCCTTTTGTCATTAAGAAAAATGTCATGAAATAAAAGAGGCAGGGAGTTAAAGACGCTCTTAATTAGACAAATTCTCCCAGCAAAGCTAAACAGTTTTCCTTTCCATGATGAAAGTCTATTACAAAATTTTGTTATAACCGGCTTCCAGGTAGATATTCTATTAGGATTAGCTCCCAACAGCATACAAAGATATATATACAATAGGTATCATAGTTCCCCCCCCTAGAGCTCTGCAAATCATGAACCACTTTATTGGCTATCATAAAAGCATCAACAATCTGACGTCCAGCAATAAAGGCGGTCTGACTATCGCTAATTAGAACCTGGATGGCATGCTTGAGTCTGTTGGAAAGAAGTTTGGCAACAACTTTATAGAGACGATGTATCGAAATAATTGGCCTATAATCTGAAAATGAGCTGGAAACTTAGTCTTTGGCAGCAAAGTGACATAAGCAAGATTAAGTCCTTTTGAGAATGTTGTTGTTGTGAAGAAATCATTAACCAAATTCAATAAGTCATGACAGATCAACCCCCAAGCTTTTCTGTAGAATTTAAAGTTGAAATCATCTGGTCCAATACTGTTTGAACCATCGCGGTCCCAGAAGGATGCTTTGAGTTCTTCCATTGTCACCGCACGCTCTAGCCATATAGAATTTTCTTCCATCAAATGCTTAAAACCCAGAGGTCCCATAGTTGCACGATTTAATGAAGACTGAGTGAAAAGGCCAGAATAATAGCCAATGGCAGCTTCCTTAATGGACGGTGTTGTGGTATAGTTGCTGCCATTGTAAGTTATTGCAGAGAGATAATTACGTATATGTCTGAAACTAGCAACCATATGGAAGAGCTTTGTATTACGGTCACCGAATTTGCACCAGTTTTGTCTTGACCTTTAATGCCAAATACTCTCAGTATGCTTACTAACAACCCATAAGTGCTAATATAAAAAAAATAACACGGAAAAATAAAGTTTCTCTTGAATTGAAACTAACAACTACACAACAAAATATACACACAAAAGGTTCCCCAAAGCTCAAAACCGGCATTGTTTTTACACTAAAAACAAACCCATTTCTCTAAACTAAATTATGAAACTAGAAACCCACAAAAGTAAAGAGTCTTGATTGATACTAAGCTACATTTCTATAAATTACAGGACATGGAAAGATAGAGATACAGTGTGTACCTTTAGTAGGGTTTTCGAGGTCTCAAAGCTTCATATCCAACAGGGTTCTTGTTATATAGAGGAAGAGGAGGAGAGGGATTTGAGATTGTACGGAAAAGTTCATGTTTATGAGTCCCTTCAGTTCTTGTCTGGAACAGCATGCCATCCCATCCCAATTCTCATCAGTGGAGTCCCCTCCAGGTGCCCGAGTGCTCGGGGCCAAGTATAATTTGTAAGAGTTTTGGGACGTTGATGCAATTTATCCAAAAAAACCTTTTGTCCCCCCCCCCCTTTTTTTATTAGCGAGATATATTGAGTTTTAGAAAGTGAAAATTAAAATTGAATTTATTGCGAATTTTGTAAATTGATTAAAGTTATTTGTGAACTATTGAATTGAATAAAATCATAAGTATGCGTGATTAAAAATATTTTTCGACGTAGGTTTAATTAATATTTTACTTTTAAGTGAAAATTAGAATTTTTAACTTCATACTTATTAATCGTAAGTAACATTATCCTTATTTTGAAAAAAGAAAAAAGAATTATTTATAAAGACAAACTTTTTCATTATTAGTTAAAGTAAAACATATATATATATATATAAATGCAGTTAAAGTTCCTTTGATTAAAATTCAAATAAATCATTCATATGTAAACTCATTAATTTATAAATAAATAAATGAGATGAACTTAGCATTCTCTTAAGGAAATATTTATATTTAAGAGAATTTAAAAAAAAAAAAACACCACTTAGCCTGTACAAACAAAGTTTTGGTGAGGATTTCGACAAATTCAAGCATTTAGCAAGTTGTTGCATAATTTTGTAGCTATTATATCTTATTTAATATAATAATTCATCTGATTCAAGACTTTGATTAATTTTTATCTGTTTATTAAATTCTTAGAGAATATTTAGTTATTATTTAAGAACAGAAAATAAAAATAGTAGAGGTAGAGAGAACAATTCTCCGCGCACATGATACAAAAATTACTTTTAAAACTATTTATTTCATGTCTATATTTTTTCATTTCTTTTACATGTATTCCTCTTTGATAATAAAATTTATTTATTTATCTGTGTATCATAATCTTCCTAGATTTTTTAGTAAATTAATGGAGAATATATATATATATATAGAGAGAGAGAGAGAGCTATTATGATACAAGTAATGGAGAATTCATTCTTAGGTATGAACGTTGGCTCTTTGCATGTACGATGGATCATATCATATATTTTTGTTGCGAGGAATTGTTGGTCTGTGGAATAAAATTGCAACTTGCTATTAATTAAGATGTTAATACTGTTTCTTGTCTATATTAATTTAATTCTTAAAGTTTGATTCATTAAGTTCATACCTAGTAGTTACCGCAAGTGAGAGGTGGAAGATTGCATTGAGAAGGAAGGCGAGACGAGATCTGGAGAGTGCTGCAGAGGCAGAGTCATGTTGCACTGCCTCTAGTGCATTACAACACCCTGCACTCGGGTTGGTGTTAGCAGCACGAGGTACCACAAATGGTGCACACACATTTAGGTTATTGAGCTGGGATGTGCATTGCTGCGAGGGAGCCAGTTGAGTCTGCACTGCAAGTGCAGTGAGCAAGAGAAGCACTGCTACTGGGGGGCTAAGGGATTTGAGTGGTGCCATAATTGATTATCTAATTTCTACTGATTAGATTTCAAATGCTTTCGTGCTTGCTAGCTTACTTTGATGTCTTATGTTTTCTAGCTTTTGCCTTATTTATAGTTAAGGTTTGGCCACATAGAGTTGATTTCTTACATTACTAACCTATTACAAATTTTGAGCTCATAACAACTGTGTTGGATTCAACGTAGTTAGATCATCAGATTTATTTGTAAAAATCTGGCCAATACAGGAAATATTCTTGCTTCGGTGCATTTCTATTTCATAGATAAAAGTAAATACAAAAAATCTGAATCAAGAGGGCTAGCCGGCAAGGCTCTTCTGTGTCCAATTCAAGAGGAGTAACATAATTTGGAGAGTTCTGATTTGGTTAAGGTTTAACTATTCTAAGAAACATATTTGAGAGTAAAAAATAAGAACAATATCTAAGACTAAGAAAACAAAAAAGTGGAAATTAATAGCTCATTAAAAAGATGTGGTGGACTGTTTCTGATGATCAGCAGGAGCTGTCCAGTAAGACTTGACAGCAAAAAGAAGTTTTTCCCTTTGATGAGGTCCATCTTCATGATCAACAATTCGACTGTCCCAGTTCAATCTATCAGTTATTTTCTTAATCTTCACCAACACATCAACATCATCTCTTAATATTACATTTCCTTCAGGTCTCAGAATTCTATCCATCTCTAGCAAAATATCTTCCATTTCACATCTGTAACAAAAATTCATGTCAGAAATCAGTAATTCCTTTTTTTTTTTACACAATCCTATATCCTATATATGAAGAAAATCCTAATAATCGAATATTTTCTGTCCCCACATGACCATGTGTTAGGTATTTCTTCCATTCTGTTCTAAAATATGCAGAATCATGGTCAATAACATTGTTATCGTAATATGAATCTAGTGACCATGATTCTGCATACACACACACACACACAGAAAAATTTCACTGAATAATTCCTTACCTGTCGTCATAGAGGCTAAATACAGAATCAGCATGGATGAAGTCATAAGTTCTTGGATAAGTAGACATTGCTTCACACCTGTAAAAGAAATTGAAATAATTACACCTCCATTCAATTTTAATAGCAACAAATTAAACATTAGTGTGTGTTCTGCTTACCAATCCTGATATGTTCCAATTAATCCTCGCTCATAAATTACTCCAAGAGTGTTAGCACTGGCTTGCACAGGAACCACGTTCATAACCCAAAGTGGGTCATTTATAAGAGCAGCAGCAAATCCACCCAAGTAAGCATTCATGTCCAAAATGTTACGGTACCTTCCTGGTTTTTCTAATTGGTTATTTACTGCTTTATAATATGACACTCTCCTATTCCAAAGTGCTGTATCTTTTTGGAAAGTTTCAGCTGTAATCCCTTCCAAAGTTCCTCTACTAATTCTTGGTGGTACAGCATCCAATCTCTCTGGCCATTTCATCAATTCCCCGCCGGCAACATCTTGATTGGTAGATACCTCAGGCAAGTTAGTCAGACAAGTCTCCATATTTGTGTACCTGAAAAACAAAAAATAGAATGGAATTCCCATTAGTCAAGTATTAAAACCATACCACACAAGAAAAATGTACATTTCTTCGGATTGCAAAGAGTATGTACCAGGCTTTGTCAGGATCATGAGCAGGGCAGAACGGTGGGTTTTGTGTGATTTTCCTGTTAACTTTACAATTCAAGTGATTGATTGGCTTTTGCCATATCGCAATGTCATCTTTCTCCACCAACTTTTTCCAACATAAGCTATTAGCCACGGTCTCAATTTTGTTCTGTTCATCATTCAAATCATCTTCTGTTCTGTCCCAGCCCTTCCAATGAGACTTCCAATTAATTGGTGGACCAGACAAAATCCAATACCCACCTGGCCTTAGAACTCGATCGACTTCAATCAAATATTGCCCTCCTGTTTCACACATTGAAGAAAAAGGCTAATAAGAACTTTTGCATGAAATATGCCCTCCTGTTCATCATTCAAATCACCACAATGCCTAGCAGACAAGTCCTGAAAGACGATTAATTCTGGTTCAAGGTATGTATATGTACCGAAATCGGCCCATGGAATAAGGCAACGAGAGCAATGTGCCATGTCGAAGGCTCTAGATGGGTATGGGAGCCTTTTTGAGGCCATAATCCCGATCAAGGCAGGAACTCCTCTTTCTAGGGCAAACTGCACCTGTGCTTCGTGATTGTCTCTTGGTGCAAAGGACATTGTTAATACGTTGCGTGACAGAAGATAAGCTCCCCAACTTGCAACCTGCACTAGTTGCAACGAATTTCAGGGCCTGGAAAATTCCTTCACTCGTATATGCAAAATTCTTTAACTTGTTAAAAAAGGCCCAAATTCCCATTGAGTTTTACAAGCAGTAAACAAGCTCCCCTTGTCTCAATTAAGTGATCGGAAATCGAGAATGTACAATTAATAGGGGATTGTGAAATTGGTGGATAGTTGGAATTTTCTTGGCTAACTAATAAAAGAAAGTAAGATATATTTCTTAATTAGTTTCTTGACGCTTTATGTAGTAGTAAATCAAATCTCATTACTCAGATTTGCAATGATACGATCGAAATCTAACATATTCATTCCGTATTTATCCCATCCCATTGTTTCACTTGCCCAAAAAATCATTAAAATCATTCCAAAAATAAAAAGAAAATATAAAATTTACTCTTAACCCTGATTTTAGACATCCCGCAATTATTATGGATAGTTACAGATTTTGCCAGTTATTACAATTGAAAAGGAAAATTAAAAATATGGAAAAAATAATGATTTAATAAGAAAATATTATGGAAGAAAAAAAAAATGCTAGTAGAGATTATGTGTCAGAAGTTTAATTACCCCGCAGCCAGTATCAATGGCAGTCCTAATAGACCCATCTTTGAGATCAATCAATCTTCCAATATCATCAATATAAGCATCAGCGCCGTTAGGAAACATAGTCCCTCCACCAGGAAATCTAAAACGATCACCTTCAAATCTGATCCAGTTTTGCACTGCCTTCTCCACCGTTAGGTGCTTGTGTGGCACGTTATTGTACCAAGCATAGTCCCTACTTGCAGGCCATGTAAAAGGGTTCCTGTACCCGTATGGAGCTGGTATACGACACTTTAGTATCTCGTCTTTCTCTGGACAATGCCTTTCTTCGTATATCAATTGATGCCTGCTGAATTTAAATGATCTCTTTGGATCCTCACATGGCGTGTACTCACTTAAATTCACGTTGCATGAAGGGTAGGTTCTGACTTCTGATGTTAACGTGACATCTAAATCACCTGCACTGTGGTGGGTTGCAAAGTCAAGAGATTTTCCTTCTTTGGTTACGGTGGTGGTGGGTTTTGAGGGGTCGCATGGGATTGAAACAATGGTGGTGCTCCAGGAACCGAAGAGATAACAGAAGGTGCAAAGGAAAAGAACAAGGAGTAAGGTGTAGAGGTTGATCTTCTTGACGAAAGGGAAATTGGCGGTGACGGGTTTGGAGATGGCATGGTATTGTTGATTAGGACCAGCCATGGTTAGCTAGGGAAATCTCCCCTCCTTGAGTTTGTTTTTTCTTGTTTTCTAGGTTAACGCACGTTTGTTTCTCCCAACAAAACTCTCTACTTATTGTGGTTAGGGGTTAGGGAGGGATCGAGAGAAAAGTGGTTGAAGAGAGATAGGTTTTGAATCAAGTTGATCATGTAGGCGATGAGTGTTAGAGGTGTTTTCGTTTAAAAAACAAAGGAAAGAGACATCTTATAATAATGTTTAATTGCTTAGACATGGAAGGTATTGTTAGGGGACAATAAACCAAAATAATTGGTGGAGAAATGGAAAGTTAGAGGGGGAGAGATTGGAATATTAAATTAATGGTGTTGATAAATGTTTACTTAATAAAATAATTATATGATGATTTGTAAGTGGGATTTGGGGAGTAAGTGGGTCGGCTAGGCTAATCCAGTCGAGTAGATACTGTCCAGGTAATGAGAAAATGTGCATTGTGGTCCAGCTGATCACATCGTGCCTCCCTGTTTCTTCAACATATAAATTACTAGAAAATTAAAGGTTCCAGCCATTGGAGCCCTTGAAGGAGTTCGTCTACCTTTCTATTATTAGCTTATGCCCTAGTTTTGATGTTGCTATGTGGATGTGGAGGTATCTCTATATAACCCTCCATGCAATCTCATGTACACAATTCATGGACTAACGCTTTCCGGCACAAACTTCCTCTCAAGAAAAGTTTGTACGTAGTCGTGAGGCATAGAATATGTAACAGCTAAGAAAATGCATGGCATTAATGTTCCCAGTATTAATTTCTATGTTTTTGTTTTGTAATATATATAATGCTTATTATAATGTTTTTTCTTCAATCTGACCAATATTATAAAATTATGATTCTTAATAAAAACTAAATAAATGTAAAATTCACACAAATGCAGGCTTTAATGATCCTTAAAAATATGTGATGTTTTTAATTTAAGAAATGTGGACATTAATTCCTAAAAATAGAAAATTCCATTGATTTTAAAGGAAAAAAATCGTTAGATCAAAGGTCCTTGATCATCTATGGCTTTAATATATTTGTTTTTATGATAATAAAAATTAATGAATTTAACATATTTTTCAAATATTTAAATATTGTAGGAATTTATACACATCAATTTGAAGCTATATGGACTCTCTGGATGCAATATGAACTTAAAGATGCATAGACTTTTTTTTTAATGTTATCAAGTCCTTATGAAACTTACCTTGATATCATAAAATCAATTTCATCTAAAATATTTTTATTTTCAAGATTTATATTGTGATAAATACCTTATAAATCATATTATCATATATTTTAGTATTATCACTTCATTCATTTTAAAATGAAGAGTAAAGCTTTCTATTCATTTTTAGCTAAAAAGAAATCATCACATGTGTTCTTGTAATTTTATTTATTTTAAGCTAAAGTGATAAACTAGTAATTTGAAGATAAAGGTGCTATCACTCAAGTTGGATTTACGATAACTTTTTTTTCTTTTAAAATTAGGGATATGATCGGTCCTAACATTTGGAAGAGCCCTTAGAAAAGTAAAATTTTCTTACTCTTGTTGTATTCTTTATGAGTAATGGCCAAAATAGATTTTCTCATTTAAATACCTTTTTGATCTTATGAGAAAACTCTTAATATTTTTACACTTTTACTCTTCTACAATCTTGCTCCCGATACTTCAATCTTTCAAAAGCAAGCATTTATTTTATATTCTATTCTCTTAAAGCTTTGAAACCTAAATTACTTAAAATCATGTTTTCATAGTCTTGAATTAGATTACAGTGCTATAAAGAGTTGAACTTAATCATTTATAATATTATCTTTTGAAGTGAGATAATTCTTCTATGAGTCTTAAACGCACATTAGTGTGATTACATCTTAAACAATATAAACATTAATTCTTGTACTAGGGATGATGTTTCTAAATCCAATTAATTTTCTTTGATGAGAAATTATAATATTTGGTTGTGTAAAGCATAATTTTCAAGCTCAAAAATCTATAACTCAAAATCAAAATTAAAATCAAAATAGGTTTCAAATTAAATTGATTTTCATATTAATTTAACTGATCAAGTCAAATCAATTTCAAATCTATTTAGTTAGCAATTTTTTTTTTTTGAGAAACCGAAACAGCATTATTTTAATTAAAAAATAATTAATCTAAAATGATTGAATAATCTATAAATTAACCCAATAATGTAATGATACAAATGTTTTTAATCAATCAGATTTCACAACTATAATAAAAATAAAAATTAGGTGGAGATATGAAATTAATAGGAAAAAAATATCAAGTTTGAACAATAACTGTAAGTGTTCAGACTTCAGTTGGATGCTAAAAATTAACAAGGACTACTTAGTTTTCAATCCATCGCTTTTTAATTTCAAATATATATCTTGTAGATTATTATTTTAGAATGATCATTATGATGGGAATAAGATCAATTAGCTTCTTAAAACTATGGATCAAACATCTTTGACAAAAGTGCTCAATCTTTTATCCCCGCCCTTCTTCTCCTTCTAACTCTCCTCTTCTTCATCCTCAAGTGCATTTCCTCACCTTCTAAAAACTAGTCTTTTTCACTGGGTCCCAAGCCATGGCCTATCATAAGCAGCATTCTCCATGTTTAGACATGAATGAAAAGTTTGGCATAACATTATAGAAGGAACAACCTCTACTTGTTGTTCTATGCGAAGAATTTAAGTTACATAATGTTAATTATGACATTAAACTCCCCAAAATATGTTTGTATTTGATGATGTTTTATAACCTAGTATGATAAGGAACTTAGGTTTTTAAGTATTTGGATAATAAATGATTGCATATTCATATCAATATTCTATTCTCTAAAATTAAGGATCTAAAAGGTTAGTAATCGAGGTGTAGATTCTTGCAAAGTAGTTTAGCCTGTTGGTGGAATTTTGGGACTTTATGATGATTAAGTCAGTAATTTTATAATAATAAATTTTAATAAATAAGTATTAAATTCTTAGAACAAGAATGGTTGTGTTTTAGTTCATATATGATAAATACCAAGAATATATTATAAAAGAGTGAAGATTGTAGATCTTTTACCTGAATTTTTTAGAAAATATTATAACATTTATACCTCAAATTTATTTATTTTTGTTTGAGGGGTTAAAAGTCTCTTTTTTTTCACACCCACGTAAGGGAGTCTCTTACATTAACATTAAACTAACATAAATGCCTTCTCACGTAGTTTTAATGCTAATTGGAGTACCACGTGTTTATAGAAAGTAGTCCTATGTCATTTCATACACAATATTAATGTTAATGGGATCAACCTTTATATTCAATATTAATGTTAATTAACACATGGCCAACTCTTGGAGAATTTTTACATAATTAGGATATAGAGAGATGATAACTCTAAGTTCCTTTATTATACATTAAGGTATAGGACAATCCTAGACTAAAATGTTAAGTTCAAGATCATTCTAGGTCCAAAGGCATTTGAGTCTAGCATATAATTGAATCTAAGGGAGTTGAATTTATCTTGTTAAGCCTTCAAGCACTTGAGCTTAGCACATAACTGAGTCTAAAAAAGTTAGATCTGTCATCTTATCAGACCCACAAGTGTTTAAACCTAGTGCACAGTTGAGTTCAAAGGATTTGAGTTTGATATTTTGCCAAACTCCCAAGTGTTTGAGCTTAGCACGTAGCCAAGCATAAAAGAGTTAGGTCTGGCATTTTGTCAGGCTCTCAAACACTTGAGCCAAACACATACCCAAACCCAAGAGAGTTAGGTTTGATATCTTATCAGACTCACTAATGTTTGGGCCTAAGTCTAAAGGAGTTGAGTCAAGTATATTGCCAGACCCATAAACATTTAGGCCTAGCATAAAGTTGAGCTCAAAGTAGTTGGGTCTGACATATTACTAGCCTTTTTTTTTAAGGTTTTAACCTCTGTAAAGCTTTTATGATAGATTATTTTTCTTTCAACCCCTTTATCCATAGATCTTTTAAGGAAATGGATTTTAGCACAAAATTCATTAATCTATTAGTATTTATACTTTATACAATTTGATTTCACTCTTATCTAAAAAAAATAACAAATTACTTATTTATAAATTTAATCAATTTTAACTCCCAAGCTCTAACTCCAAGTTGGTTTTGTGCAATGTTAATATTATAGAGTTGTGAATGTGATATGTTGACATATCAACATATAAATTACATAGGTTTCTTTCCCTGTCAAAAGACTAGTTTTTTTAAAATAAATAACTTGTTGTCTACTTTAATGGATGACGTGTTGATTATAAACCAAGTTTTCAACCACCAATGATGGCTGCAAAATCAAGGTGCAACTTTTGAGACTCAAAAACCTATTTTCCAACCAAAATTTCACCCAAATACACTTCAAAAAAAAATATAGTGACTTTAAAAAACTTATTTGTGGTCTTAAACTTGAAAGAAAATCAAGCCAAAAATGTAAAATCAATCGCTTTCCAAGTCCCGATCTACTTTTTCAAGAAAGTTTAAGGTCAAGGAACACATCAATGGAACTTATTTTGTCAAAACGATCCTGGTGATATATAAAATGACCTTTCTTGTGGCTAAAACCTTGGTTAGCTGATAAAAAAAATTGTTTTTAAGTGATTTTCTTTCTCCTATCTCAAATCAATGATTAAAAATAAAATAAAATAAAATTTTAGACCAAAATATATGTTTCATAAACTAAAAAGACCAAAAAAAAACTTTGACAAAACTCTTAAGCAAAATTTAGCAAAAAAAAGTGGTGTGTGTGTGTGTGTAAGGTTGCCTTTTCTTTTATTAATCATTTTTGATCCCTTGACTGGACTTAATCATATAAAAACAATAAAATTTAATAACTTTTTTACAAAATTGAAAAGCAATTCACTCGTAGTATAATATTTTGTTTAGACTAAAATAATTCTATATAAATTCTGTGAGAGTAAATTATGAAAATAAATTTTAAAAAATATATAATTTTAAAGAACTAAATTGTAAAGCAATAAAACTAAAAAGAATTGAAGGGCTGAAAAAATTAAAAGAAAATATTATTCCAATATTAATATTATATGAAAGAGCTTCATCGAACTCACTAAATCTTTTAGGTTATTGTTTTTTTAATGGAACGTGGATATACTAGTCATCCGGTGTAATTATTGTAGAGCCTTGAAATTGGTCAATACTATTAAAAAAAAACATATTAAAAAATACCCAACGCGTAGTTGCAACTATACAATTTAGAATTTTTTTCTTTCAAATGATCAGATTTATTTAATCTTTAATTTATTTACTAAAATTAATATCATACCAAATAAATATTAATTTTGTCATTTATCTGTATAATAGATGCTCTTTTTGCAACCCTATATTTTTTTTAGTATAGTAAAAGAATAATGGAATTAATATATTCATCCTTTAAAAATCTATAATATCCACGAAACATTTAGTCTGAAAAACCCTAAAATATAATGAATCAGGTTTTTATCTTATAAAATATTAAAAATTGAATCAGATACAATTACGTGTAAATGTAAGATTAAGTGTCGATCAAAACGAGAATTGTTTTTTAATCTATCAGTGGAAACTCAAACGATTTGGACGGGTCTAGGCGGCTATGCAGGTGTTTTCGACCCATTAGAGCATCTCGGCCATGACTAAGGGTGGGCTCGAGCTGAATATTCTTCTTTCTTTACAGTGTCGATGCTCAGCCCAACTCCATCAGTCCAGAAGATTAATGGTGAAGATATAGGGCCTTCATACATCAAAGACTGAAAATAACCTAGTCACGTATTAAATTAGCATTCACGTTTGGATTTATGTGTTCATAAGAAATAATTTTTATATAACATTTTAAAAAAATTCAAACCTATATATAATCTAAGAAACAAATCCTCTTGCCTAATTTACAAAAACTGTTAACCATAGGTGATGAAGCTGCTGCCACAATCATTTTCTTTGGTCATGGCTAAGGTGCCCTTTGAAACTCAATGAGAGCTCAACACACAACCTCGAGAAGTCTCTCAACCACGATATTTTTGGGGATGGTTTTAAGCTATAGAATTCGTCACAGGTAGAGCTGGAACCCGAGATATCCCTTTTTTTGAAGGAAGTGCTAGCTACTCTCACAACTTTATCTACTAAAAGCGTTGGGAAATAAGTATATAATTCCAAATATTAAGAAAAGAAATAAGAAGAAGATTATGAGCTGGTGAGTTATAATTTTAAAGCGGGATCCAATTATGAATTTATATGTATTCTTGAGATTTTAGTTTGCAGATTCATGACAAGTTGTTGTGAACGTTAAATACAATAGCATGTTTCCATCAAGATTTTAATGACATTATTCTTATGTTCACATACCTTGCGGCCAAATGCAACATATTTTCTGCAGACGGAGGTTTAGATATGCCTTTTAGCTTTCGGTTCATTCTAATTGTAATTTAATTTAGTTTGTCTTGTACTTGCTTTTTTTCTCCGGTTCTTCCTGTCATGTAGTTTAATTTCTTGGATCTGCATGCAGTTTTGTTTCTGCCCTTGTCAGGTTGCCGAAGCTGTGATGATAATCATTGTTATCAGACCTGATCTAGACGAGTTTGTCAACTTGGGATCTGATTTTTGTATTCAGAATACATTTTTTTGGTTTTTTGAATAAAAATAGTTTACCTAACTTGTGAGTGGTAGATATATCTTGTAGATTATTAATTATCTTAGAATGGTCAATATGCTGTGAATCGGAGTTCCTCAAGAATATGCTCGACCTCTTATCCCCTCCCTTTCTTCTCCTTCTACCTCTTCTCTTCGTCATCGTCAAGAGCATTTCCTCAACCTCTTCTAAAAACCAGTCTCTTCCACCAGGTCCCAAGCCATGGCCTATCATAGGCAACATACTCCACTTTGGAAAAAAGCCTCATATCTCAACGGCAAACTTTGCCAAAACTCATGGCCCTTTAATCTCACTAAAACTAGGAAAACAGCTTCTCATTGTTGGGTCCTCGAAGAGGGCAGCAACTGAAATTCTGAAATCTCATGACCGTTTGCTCTCTGCTAGATATGTGTTCAAAGCAGCTCTTTTTGAAAACCATGTCCTTGACCGCATATCAATTGTTTGGGCCACCCAGTGCTCTGATGGATGGAAGTCCTTGAGAGCCTTGTGCAGGAACGAGCTATTCTCAGCTAAAGCAATAGAGTCACAAGCTGTTTTGAGAGAGAAGAAGATGGGGGAGATGGTGGAATTTATAGGAAGAAGAGAAGGGGAGGTTGTTGGTATTGGAGAAGTTGTGCTTGCTATTGTTTTTAACACAATAGCCAACCTTTTATTCTCTGTAGATTTGATTGGATTGGAAGATGATGGAGCTGCCACTGGGTTGAAAAGCCTTATGTGGAGGATGATGAAGTTGGGGGCTACTCCAAATATTTCTGATTTTTATCCTATACTTGGAGGGATAGATCCTCAAGGTCTAAAAAGAAAGATGGCAGTATGTGTTAATCAAATGTTTGGCATATGGGGAAAATACATCAAGGAAAGAAGAGAAAAGCATGTCCAAGATGGTCCAAGAAGCGATTTCTTGGATGTTTTTCTTGCGAACGGATTCGAAGATCTTCAAATCAATTGGTTGGCTCTGGTATGCAGACTTCGAATCAAATCAAGACATGATTAACAAAACAAACCAAACTGATTGTTAGCCTAAGCTCATCTGCTTTCTTCTTTTACTTGATTTGCAGGAGCTGCTCAGTGCAGGCACAGACACAACAGCCACGACAGTAGAGTGGGCAATTGCTGAGCTGCTGAAGAACAAAGAAGTCTTGAAGAAAGTTAGCGAGGAGATGAAGAGAGAAACAGACACAAATTCGTTGAAAGAATCCCATGTCTCTCAACTTCCTTACTTGAATGCCTGTGTAAAGGAAACACTCAGGTTACATCCTCCTGTGCCGTTTCTTATTCCACGCAGAGCTCTTGAGACCTGTAAGGTTATGGATTACACGATTCCCAGAGATTCTGAAGTGATTGTGAATGTATGGGCTGTAGGGCGTGATCCTTCGCTCTGGGAAGACCCTCTATCGTTCAAGCCTGAAAGGTTCCTAGGCTCTGATCTGGACTTCAAGGGGCAGAATTTCGAGTTTCTACCTTTTGGTGCAGGAAGAAGAATTTGCCCTGGACTACCCATGGCTGCTAAGCAAGTTCATTTGATTATCGCCACCTTGTTATACTACTTCGATTGGTCTCTTCCAAACGGAGAGGATCCTGCTACGTTAGACATGGGTGAAAAGTTTGGCATAACATTACAGAAGGAACAGCCTCTACTTGTTGTTCCCAGACGAAGAATTTGAGTATCAAAATGTTGATTCTGGCTTTAAATTCGTCAAAGTGTTGATGCTCTCTGCAATTTGATTTCACCCTTATAAATCAAAACTGGCAAATTGCTCATCTATGCATTTGTACAATTTTACTTTGAATCCAGAAGTAATAGATTATAAAAGAGAGAATTAAATTTAAGATCCACGGAAAATATATTTTCGTCTAAGTTGAAATGTATTTTTTTTTATGTTTATCTTTTTTTAAGAAAAACGATATAAGTAATTATTGTTTAATTATAAAATTTCTAGTTATGAAGATCTCTCAAATTGATCGCTACTAATAAACTAAATAATGATCAACAAAAGGACAAATACATGGTGAAAATGACCTGCCTGGCAGCCGCCTAAGAGGACCCGACTCTTTTACTCTTACTTCCACCATCTCGTCTAAATCAATCAAATAAAAATAAATAGCGCCTTGAAAGTATCGTCGATTAAACTAGAGATTATACAAACTTTTTTCGAAGCACTGATCGTTGGAAAGTCCACGTTCTTGACGTCAATTTCAAGAAAATAAAATAATTTATAATGCAAGCGAAAAATAGGGACAAATAAATTATATATTTTTTATTTTAAAATTCATTTTAAAATTATTTAAATGACAATTGTTTTATTATGAAACACTATCTCAACTAAAATTATATAGATTGTTTCTTATCTTTTTTTAAAAAAAAAAAACAAGGTAGAAGTTGAGCCCACTTGATGGCTCTCATAAATCAATATTAAATTTATCAAGAACGAAAATGGTAGCAATGCACAAGGAACAAGAGGAGGGAGCTGATAATTATAGAACTATACAGGGATTTCTTGTAGCTAGATCATTCCTGAACCAAATTTAGCCTTCTCAAAGACATGGATCAAACATCTTTTACAAAACTGCTCAATCTCTTGACCCTTCCCTTTCTTCTTTCTCTGCCTTTAATATTCTTTATCATCCACAAGCGCACAAGGTCACCATCTTCAACTAGGAAGGCTCCTCCACCAGGTCCTAAGCCATGGCAACATTCCCCATGTGGGAGAAAAGCCTCGTATCTCAATGACACACCTGCCCAAAATTCATGGCCCTTTGATTTCATTGGGGCTTGGATCATCTAAGATGGCAGCAACTGAAATTCTCAAAACTAATGACCATTTTCTCTCTGGGAAATATCTGTCAAAAACATCTCCCTACGGTAGCAATGTCCTTGTGGTAAACTAATTTAAGAACTTCTTTACAGAAGCAGTCATGCTATAGTACTTAAATTAATGGCGGTCAATAAATAGAAGTTCTATCAGAAAAGTTTGGGGTCTGTTATATATATGGATTTATGCTATATTTATTTATGTTAATTGAATCACATATGCTTTTCAGATGGATAGAGATGTTGCCTTACAAAAGTCAGCAATTCTTAATTTATAATAAATTGAGTCTCTTCGATGTCTTGCATTTAGTCACTGAAAATGACTCTTGTTATTTTAGTGCAAACTTAATGCAAATTATATGAAAATGCAGGCATTGAACACAAGAAATTCTGACTTTCCTTATCTTATCGTATAATTCTCCTACGAAAATCCTAGCAGGCTTGACTATTGCACAAGGAAATATTTCGTGAAACTTCATGTAGATGAAGTTTGAACTTCTTCATCTGTCCAGCTCTAATCATGGATGGTCTGTAGTATAAATGCTCTTCAGTCGAAGGAATCAGGCGTTACGAGTCATCTGCCTAGAATTGATCATTTCAGCAAAAGTTCTGAAGCTGATGAGAAAATGTAAATCTTTAGTACTAAAATTGAAGCCACAAGATTTAAACAGAAACAGAATGTTGATAAAGCAGCAAAAAGTTGAGAATTCTTGGAAGTAGAAAATTCTTGGTCTGTCAAAAAGGATAGGAAAAACTTTCTATCCTTATACTTGAAAGTTGGCTAATAAGGAAAGACTACAAGAGATCAAAGGAAACCTAAGAATTAAAAAATTAAGTACAAAATTATAGTGGGGAAAAAAAAAAGCGCAAGAACTAGGCACGAGAGAAATATTTCGTCAACGACTTAAGGATGAAAGTGATATTAATTGACATTTAGAGGGACTAAATAAAGATATTTTACTAAGAAAAATAAACGGACAGACATATGAAGCGAAGCCAACAAGGGTTTGTAGCTCTCTCCCATTCCATAGCAACAGACCGGGCTTTAGACCTTCAAAGAACTAGAGAGAAGCTTCGCTTCCATCCTCACGAATTTACAATGGCAGACGATGAATACAATGATGTTGACATGGGGTTTGCTCTTTTTCCTTTTATCTCGTATATAACGGTTTCTTTTCTCTTTGCAAAATGGAGGGAAAATAGGGTTTTGTCTTTTGGTAGTACAAAGAATTAATTTTTTTCCTGTTTTCCCTCACCCCAAATGAATGAAATGGTGAATTTTTTCTATTTTGAGTTCATTAGGAAGATTTTGCATCTGGGACTTTGTAATTTTCTGCCATTTGATTATTTTTTGTTTATATTGTTAATCATGCTCTGTGGTTGTTTTTTCATGATTGAGTTTTGAGTTTATAGTGTCAATATGATTATTATTTGATGGAAAGGTTTCTGCTTTGCTGATATTGTAAGCCGATGTAGTAATAATTTCAATTTGATAAGCAGTTGCTCGGTGTTTGGTTTGATTCAGGTGTTGTTGGTAGAAGTATGGATAGGTTGATGTGGTCAGTGGTTTGGCTTGCTTTCGTTATAATTTTGATATTAGATTTGAGGATTTTGCTGGCTATTTGATTGCTGGAAGTGGAGTTTTGTTAATTTTTGTATAGGTTATAGAATGTTTGATTCTGTGTTAATGTCTTGAGGTGATGTTACGGAGTGTGTTATTTTAGATTTTGGAAACCACTAGAATATCTGTGACCACTCAGAATACACGCATCATGCAAATTCTGTGTTCAAATTCCTTGCTTTTTGGAGTTATTTTCCCCCTTTCGTCTGGTGTTCAAATAACATGTGTAGGGTTTTCTAAATTGTTGTTGCAGATATGAGGATGAGCCGCCAGAACCTGAGATTGAAGTAAGTAGTTGATATTGTGATTTGCTTTCTGTAACTGAAGCATCTATCTTGTTTTATTTAAAATATGGTGAAATGTTTGGACAGGAAGGAGCTGATGAAGATGCCGAGAACATTAACAATGAAGATGACACAGGGGAACCAATTGAAACTGAAGATAAAGAGGAACAGGCACCAGTGGAGCGGCCTCGTAAAACATCGAAATTTATGACAAAATATGAGCGTGCCAGAATTTTGGGTACCCGTGCACTTCAGATCAGGTCTATTCATTTTTTCCCAAGCGAACCTTGTCACTGTGGAATTGGGTTGATCCAATTGAGTTTATGTTGCTAATTTCATCTTTGGCTCTGCAGCATGAATGCTCCTGTGATGGTTGAGTTGGAGGGTGAGACTGACCCACTTGAGGTAAGATTATGATATGGTTTGCATGGGAACAGAATTTTCTGGTGCTTACACCTGTATGTGTACAGATTTTTGCAACTATATATCATTTTTGGGTTAAAAAAGGCACTACAGTTGATGTATTTTGCAATTTGCGCTACATAGCATTTGTATATATGTCATAATAAGTGTACATGGGATCCACAAAACTATTTTCTGAACACTTTTGCCATCTGAGGGTAAGTTTGAGTTGATAAGAATGCATTTGGGCTTTTTGGTTGGATGACAATTGTTTGACTCACCATTTAATTTTTCATTGGCATGTTTCATAACAGAGTGATGCATAACATCAGACCTGTTTCTCACTATAATATATGTGGGTTTGCTGAGAATCTGGGTAATAAGTTTTTGGAGTAGGAACAATTTACTATAGGACGGCTGGTCATAGATTATCCTGTCTTTCATAGTTTAATAATTTGATATTTTGGATTTTTCATTTAATTAGATTGCTATGAAGGAGCTTCGTGAGCGAAAAATACCTTTCACCATCCGCCGCTACCTGCCTGATGGAAGGTGAGATTATTTGCTTAAATTTATCCTATAGCAAATTGATTTCACCCCTGGAAGGAGGGGAATTTACAGCATGTTTCTCCTTTGATTTTGTTTACTGTTCATACGAGTTTCTTGTTGTTCCTTGACACATCCTGTGGAATTATCCAGTTATGAAGATTGGGGAGTTGATGAGCTAATTGTGGAGGACTCTTGGAAGAGGCAAGTGGGAGGTGATTGAGCAATCATTTTTTGGTGATTCATGCTACCATTTGATCAATTGAGAGATAGTTTAAAGCCTTGTATGATATGCAACCAAACATCAATGTTCTAATTGCTCAGAACATGACCTGTGAAAGTAAACCGAACATGTCTGGTGACATGACAGTTTTTGAACTCTAGAAATGCTTGTGATTTCTAGAAAGAAAGGAATGTGGGTGCTTTAAATTTCAAATGTTATGTGCAAAGTGCATTCTGGTTCTAGAATTGCATGTCTGTCATAGTAGTAATTGCCATGAAGTTTCCCAAGGAAAAGATTGGGTGGATGAACGATTAGGGGACTTTAGAAGGATTCGATTCTACTTCTGCCAGGCATAGAAGAGAAATTTTCTCGGATTTACCAATCAACTGCAAAATATTGCCTCCTCTGAATCTATTGCTGGCCAGATGGATGGAATCCTGAGTGATTACTCTTGCTCAGAAGCATACCATTCCGAAGCTTAACCATCTTCCTGCCACACTCAGGGCTCAACTGCCATCATGTTTACCTTAGGAAACATTAACCATTATGAGATCATTGCATTGAAGTACGAAACTAAGAGGATGTTAACAAAACCCAAAAATATTCTTCGTAATTTATATATTCATTTTCAATTGAATCCCAGGCCTATAACTTTATCAATAAGGTCTTAAATGTTTCGAAGAAATTCTCAATTAAATCTTTCTGCTAGTATTCATCAACTTTTGTGTCAAATTTTCTTCAAAATAATGTCCTTTTAGTACATAAATATGCACATTACACCAAAAATGTTAATGTTCATCGACTTTTCTATCAAAATTTCCTTAAATCAATGCCATTTTAGCGCATAAAATGATAGACGGAAATTGAAAAAAGGATACGGTTGAGAAATATATAGAAAACTTTGGAGATCTAATTGATAAAATTTATCGAAATTTGGATACAATTGAGAATGACTATATAGATCTAGGACTAAATTGATATTTCTCCTTAAGAATTTAAATGTAATATCAACTCTTCTTCAAAGAAACCCAGTTATGTTTCGAGCTCTCAATGCCAAACCCAAGTCTATGATGATGAGGAGAAGCAGATATATCCTCAACTTGTTAAGAGAAGGTAAAGAACCAAACCCATCATTTTCTTTAACTTTTAATGAGTTTTGTCTTGAATGCTCAATTCAAGAACCCATTTTTTCATTTCAAATTTTCAAGATTTTTAAGTTACAAAATGTAGAAAAGATTTGATGTGGATGTTTATGATCATGATTTAGTGATATTTATTTTTGTTTTCCATGCTTATAATCTGTAGTATTTCAATCATGAGCACATGTGGTGTATTTATTGTATGCTTTAAAACTCAGTAATTATATCTATCCATGAACATCTTCATGCTTTATGGGTTTGATTCAGGTAAAGATTTTTTTGTTTTACATGTCTAAGATAATTAATTTATGATTTATTATTAACCATTAATTTATTTCATTATTAGCTTGGGCATAACCTGGTAAGATGGTAAAGTATTGGACTTTCGTAGTGAACTTTGGAGAAAGAATAGTACTTTTAATAATGAAAGTGAGAATTAAGAGGGTATTTTGATGCGATATAGTGTTGATTTGATCACAAATGATTCTTGTTAATGTGTTGTTAATAATAATAAATGGTTTTTTTCATGAGAGTAATGAATTTCACGTCTATATAAGTTCAAGGAGAAGTTAGATGTGAAAGGTAAAGTAAGAGAAGGGATCTTCAATTTTCGGAGTTAAATAGTATTGCTTCCAATCTGTTGTGTGGTAGTCATGAAGGGAAACCTATCTAGAAATGATTCAAATTCAAATTCTTGGGATACACTAGAATCTAGACTTTATAATTGTTTCTTTGGTGATGCTGACCGAATTACAGACTCTTTTCTGCACTATGTACTTCAAATTTTTTGTTCAGCATTTCTTTTTGCTTAATTATGTAGACAATTGTGTTCTTGATGATCGTAAATTTAAGGTTTCCCTTCTTTGGCTAAACATGTTGCAGGGAAGATACTCCCAGTATGAAGCATGTGAAGACGAATTTATGACTAGGAAAATACAGAATATGTCCATAGATGGCGGACACTCGGGAAGAGCAACTAGTAAAAACCATTATCTTTACTTTTAATCTTTATTTAGTTGTTGCTTACCTTTGATGGCCAACTATTGGCAAGTGCTAGAGTTTGTTCCTAACTCTATACTCTGCATGATGAAAAGTTTGCGCTGATATTTTAAAATCTGCAGTATTTAGTGGACTACTAGGAATGTCAATGATTTTATTTTAGAGCATACAGATGCCTCTCACCTCAAGATAACCAAAAAAAATATTATAAAATTAGAACCAGACTTTTTTTCCATATTCTGTTCAGGCTGAGTTGAATAAGATTAAAAAGAGACTTTCATGAGAAAAGTTCGTAGCTTTCAAATAATCTGGGTAGGCTAGCATATTGACCAACTAAATTTTGTGGTCTAGACATCTTCAAGAGCAGAGCTCTCAACACTACGCTATTTTACTGGCTGTACTTGTCTGGTTTAACAGAAGATTGAATAGGATACAAAATTTTAGGGTACTATTATTTAAGAAAGGTGAATTATATGGAACATTTTTTAGTTATGGAAACAGTTCTCTTGATGCCTTATGCTATTGGAGCATTCCACTGTCACTGCACATCATAATAAGCAACAGTAAATGTTCTTGCTTTTTAGCATTGAGTTGAGTTGGACCTTCATAAGATTTTTTATAGCATTCGTGTCAATTTATTGCGGACCCCTTTGAATGAAATAGAAAAACCTTCACTATAAGTACCATGTCCAAAGCCTAATATAATACATAAAAAGGGAAAAGCTGTGGCAGTCAGCCATCCAGCATCCTCAACAGAGCAATGTTTAGAAGTTGTGACTTGAAATCCCTTTAGGGAAATCTGTTCTATTGATGGTGCCTCTTAAGAATATATTTGACTTTTTTCTGTATTAATAAATATGAACTGATAAAATTAACATAACTAGAGCCTTCTATCAATGTATAAAAGCAGTAACTGACGCCAGTTCTCAGGGGCAATGATTGGGACAATCATGGCATGGGAGTTATAATTCATATTTGGAAGATGATGAAGCTTTATCTAGAGAATTGCAGGAGATGGAGGATAGTTTGGGGAGTGTTTCCTTGTATGATGGACTTTGAAAGTCTAACTGGTAAAAAATTTAGACCTTTAATTGAATCGTGTTTGGTGATTGATTAAGCTTCGTGGATAACTCTTGACAAGTGCTAGACGGGGTGTGACTCAATAGTGTGATTGCTAACGACTCGCATTTCTCATGCAGCAAGTTTTAAAATCTACCAAAATAAGTCGGCTATTTATTATCCAAATAATTTCAGTCCTGGACACACCTTCCTAGGCTCAAATTAAAAATCAAAACTCTACAAATAGAAAATAACTGTAGATGGACCTGAATTACATGCTGGCTAAGGGCTTGGACTTGCAATATCTGGAACCTGCAAATCATAACTAGCATCAGTTCGTGGTATCACAACATTCCTTTGTAACTACACAGCACAAAAGACAGGCCTTGTAGGAACTTGTAGTGGCTTCATGTTTGTCTCTCTGGCTCTCTTTGAATGGCTTAAAAACCCTCCACTGTTATTGCCTAGCTCCAAAGTTTCAGCATAATTTGTTGGGAAAAGCATGTCAATTGAATGAGCCATCTAGCATTCTCAAATCTCATTGACTTTAAAGTTGAAACCTTTTTAGAGTATCCTTGATCTTAAAATGCAAAGCTTGTTCACTTCCTGATGTTTTCCTTGTGAATAGCATATGACTTTGTCCAATGTTGTTATATTCTTCACCCCAGACATGCAATTGGGAGACAGAAGTTTCAATATTTCAAACTATTATCTGTATACACTTCTTAGGTGGCCTGGTGATGAATTCAACTGATTATTGGAATGAAATTGCTAGAGTAGAAGTTCTACAGGTTTCAGTTGAATAAACATGTTCATTTTTTCCCTGGCATACGGTTTCTCCATTTTTCTTTAGTTGGCAATGAAACGATTTGAACTTGAGTCAGCTAAATGGCTAGGCCCACCCTGAACAACTGGACCACTCCCAGTGGTTTTTCCAGTCTCTAAATTATTGTGGGGACTAAAATGCATTGATCTGTTCTCTGTAATTTTCTTCAGAGAAGGCATTTTTAAAGGGTATTGAATTGATTTCCAACATTTACATTTACCTCTGTTAGTTAGGTTTATCCTTATTTATATGACCAAAATAGTGAAACTCTACAGATCCTGCATGGGAGGGTAATCGTGGAGGAACTGCCCAGGTAAGATTATGAAACCGTTACGCTTTTCTTTTTGTTCTTCTATTTTTCTTCGAGTTCTGTATGTTCTAGTGAGTTAAGTTTTTCTATTTTCTTACTTTTCCAATCAGGTGTCAAATGTTCAAACACAGGCTGGACCTGAAGTTGATCTGGATAATATGTCATATGAGGTAGGCTTTCAAAAAACCAGTGATAATATTTTGGCTCAGCCTATTAAAGAAATATATGATGCACATGTGAGAATATTTAAATGACTGCATGAATTGTCTTGTTCCATTCTGTGTAAACTCTGTATTCTTTTGGAACATCAGTTAAAAATTTGAATTTGTGGCTTCAAATGCAATGAAAATCAAAGCGGTCGGTCTTCCATATGTGTTGATGTTCAAGAATTGTTGGCATTTGTCTTGCTCTTATCATCTGACTTTCAAGTTCTTGCTGACATCTTTATAAAATGGACATAACTTTGAGATTTCTTTTATTTTGTGCAGGAAACGAATCGATTCCAAGAATCCTTGGGCAGTGTGAGCCAAGGTGTGTCACAGCAAGCATTCTCTAGGTTGCCTCTTCACAAGTACAGTCCATCAAGCAGCAAAGGCAAATCAGGAGGAGATACAGAGTAAGCTAACTCTAAACTTAAATTATAAGTTCAATTCAGCACAACCTTTATCTGCTAGTGATAAGCATGGGCACATAGACACACATGCATCTGCAAATAAAAAACCATGGCTATGCTGTCGATAGTGCCTTGCCGCTGATACCTGTAACCTTTCTAAAACTAGCTTCTCAATTGTGATTATGCTATTCTCCTCTTTAATTCTTCCTCATGTCTGCATCTAGGTGTGTCATCTGCAAAATGGAGTACAAGAGGGGGGATCGCTTGATCACATTGCCCTGTGCACACCATTATCATGAGGATTGCATAAAAAAATGGCTTGAAGATCACAAGGTAAGTTGTTTGTTCTTGCCTCGACATGTTGATTTCTGCTTAGCAGTTACTAAATGTAATCTTCTCAAAATTATTTCTCTGTGTCTTTGTAAAGTTAATACCTGAACCTCTCCTTTTCTTTCTCTTGAAGGATTGCTGTGTCTGCAAGGAGGAGGTGTCTGTTTGAATAATTCATTTTGGCATTTGAAGTGGTAGCATGGCTGAGACTAGAGCTGCTACTTCTGAAGATGATTGTATCATAAGTGAGGCTATTCGTTTCTAATATAATAATTACTCTTCTAGGAGAACAATAAATTCTGTCAACCAATAAATCTTATATAGATATTCTACTCTTTTTAGATGGAAATTATTCCCATCTTAAGTTCAGTGTATTTAAGTACCCTAATGAATTCTTCCCCCCAAGATTTATGTTGTCTAATGGCCTTGTGACATTTAGCCAGTCACCTAGCTTTTTCCTCCTTCCTTTTAAAAAGTTGATCAAATTCTTAAAAAAATCATATTTTGATTTTGTTTTTCTTCATTTATAATCTATCAATTTCAAATCATTGATGGGTGTTTGAACACGTGATAAGGTTTTGATCGAGTCAGGGAGATTATTTAATCAAATCAAACATCTTAAACTATCCAACAAGAAACCTAGCTCAAGTTATCATTTCTTGTGTAATTATTTGGGTTATCATTTTTTGTGTAATTATTTGGGTTAGGCAAGTTTTGATTACAGTTGTTCAATAGCCTTTTTTTTATATATATATTTCAATGAGTTTCTTAACGTAATGAAAGGTTGACTTTGAATCCATGATTAAATTTAATAAAAAATCTAGTTTAATCCCTTGAAATTCTACTCTTTAACTCTTTCCAAATCCAGCCAACTGATTACAACATAAATTATTTTCTTCATGATTTTATGAAACCCCAGTTGATAGACAAGCATGTGGCACCAAACCATGTGATTCATGAAAAAAAAGAAGATTTGAGATCATTACTTGTCATGTTTGATCCTTATGAAATGTAATCTACGTTGGACCCCCCCAAGAGATGGGGCCTGGTTGGAGCAGAATCATATGCTGTCTAAAAAGTATCAATCCCAGGAAATTAACCTGGCGGAAATTCACAAATCATGTGCGTTGGTTTAGGTGTAGAAAATCTTTTTAGGGCTGATATGATACTCCAAGAAAGAACATCCACCCAAGAACTTTAGTCTTTTTATGTGGGCATCTGCTGGTAAAAGGTTCACTATTCGTTTACTTGGTTGCAGCATCTTTCTTTTCTAAATATCAAGTTATTTAATACATTGATGCATGACTTGGCCTGGTTAACAAGTCAGTCGAAATATTTGCCGCCAACCTAAACAGACTAGAGAGGGTGGATGAATAAAAAATAATTTTTATTTTTTTTAAGGAAAAAACCTGTTGTTATAGCTTTTAGAGGTGTGGTTTGTGTTTAAAAGGTATTGTACCTTGATAAAAAATTACCACACCTCCAGGACAAACACACTCTCAGTTTTGGACTTAAAAACAAGAACTTGGACTAATCCGGATTAACCCGTATAATCCACAACTCGAGGCTTGATGAAGGTAGAATCGAATCCCATAAAAGGTCCTGTGTCAATGATTTTGGTGGTGCAGAGAGAATGACTTGGCATCTAAATTCACATTGAAGAATGTTGATGAGACCTTGCAGTATAGCTGATCACAAATCTTCGAAGAAGAAAGAAAGAAAGAAAGAAGGACTCAAATAGCTTTAGGACAAAAGGAGTGGGGCACATGCCGAGAAAACTAGACGAGAAAAGTTGAGCAAAGACCCCCTTTTGCTATCCCACAACGCCATAGGCTGATTGCCAAGCAAGAAAGAAACCCTCAAAACACCTTTGCATGCGACAATCTATTGTGACCTCACATGTATCTAGCTGTTGCCTTGTGCTTCTTCTAGCTTCATCTTTCCTTGTCAGCTTATTTTGATTTAATTTAGAGTTTTTAATAAAGTTTTACATTTGAGACCATTCTCAAATATAAAACTTTAAATATAATGAAAAATCAAATCAAATATTAAGAGAAAAAACTAATTTTAAAATTAATTCATCAGAATACTCATATATCCATCTATTCCTTAAATATCTTTGAAAAAATAAGATAAAAATGACAAGGATAATATTTTAAAAAAATTGAATTTTATTTTATGTGGATTCAATTTATTTGTAAATTAAATATTATAATCGAATTTAATCATCATAAATAACCCATTTTAAATAGCCGTCAGCGACTCTGGACAATATTGTCATCAACAAAAGCTTTTTACAGCAATAGTGAGACCGAAGCTTATCCCCTCACCTCAATAACGTTGTGACTATATATAAATCTATATTTGTTTGTTTGTTTGTTTAGTTTTGCATTACAATTTATTTTTAAAAATATTTTTTAAATTTTTTTGGCATAAAAATATTAAATTAATATTTTCTAATAGTTTTAATATGTTAAAAAATTAAAAAAAGAAAAGTCCCATACAATTTCATGACCCAAAATCTGTCATGTGTCTCTGTTCTTGTCCAGCACAGGTGTGTTCCAGATGTGCATGCGCTCGATGTACTTGAGCTGAGTCAGACCCACGTCCGGTTAAGGGTCCCAAATTGCTCTCTAAACATGATTAATAAGTGTGAATAATATTAATTAGTGGTTGGTAGAATTCTGCTTGAACTTTAGATTAAAAAGCTTATGAGTTTTATCGATGGCCTGTCTCTCGTGTCTCAAACATGTTTAAGGCTACAAAATCTTTGTAATTATTTGATTTGTTTCTCTATTATATGTTTATATCCCATCTGGCGATTCCCATGGAGGGCACGGGGGCCCATTGCTAGGGCCCACCAGTCAAATTACTCCTTCGTGATTTGTGCTTTAGGTTGATTAAATAGTTAGTCAAAACAGCCTTAATCACTTTGTAGTTATGTGCTCGATGGTCCTGCTTGCTGGTGCTGCCCTGTTCGTCGTGTGCGGTGCGGTTTCATTGTATTTTCTTATTTTTTTAATCAATATGTTAATCTTGAAGAAATATATATATATATATATATATATATTATTTTATTATATTTTATGAGTATCGTATTTAAACTTTAAATCTCTCTGTGGTGAGCATACTAGCGTGGGTAAAATTATTTGGAAATGAATTAAGAGTAAAGTTATTTTGTTGTTTTTTTATATATTACAATGAGGTGATAATTTTGCACTAGATTTTGTGTATAAAGATTTAGAGACTTGTGATAGCTTTTATTTTTTATTTAATTATAAAAAACTATTTAGTTAATTAAATATTTTTTATTTTTTATACTAAGCTTATCACATAATTATTTCACAAGTAGTTTTATAAAGCTGAAATAATATGTTTTTATTTATGGAGAGTTGCTTTTTAATTATTTTGCATTCAAGAATATATTTAACAATAGTTTTAGCTAAATATAATTTTTTCAATAACCACAATCAAAATATTTTTCTTAAACTTATTTTTTAAAATAAAACCGTAACCATAAAAACCATTATAATATCAAATATATACTCAGATATTTTTTTAGATATGATAATTATTAATAGTTGATTAAAAGATATCTCTTAAGTTGATATTTACTTGTGTTAGATAAGAGAAATTACTTTTTATTACCAAATTAAATTAAAAATCCAAAAAGAGGAAAGTTTTGCCATATAAGATTCATAATTAGGCTTCTTGATAAATAAACAGTTTTTCCTCAAAATGCTAGCATGAATTAAAGCCACTTTAACTAGTTGATTTGAAATTGTTAAGATTGAAAGACATTACAAAGCACTAAATAGATTTATTTTTTATATCTTAGAGGTGAAAAATCGAGATAAAAAAATTAAACTGAATAATATAAAAGGAGGAGTGTTGTCATGGTTTCTTTCATGTATGAAGAATATGGCTGAGAATAATTGATTGATTTCAAACCAAACAAGTCACCATGGAAGACAACTAATTCATTCTCCTTTAAGAGACATCATTCCCAGTAAGTGGCCATTACGTGCCATGCGATGTCTTTACGAAGGGCTCAGCGTATTCCTAGATTTAACTACAAGCTCTATGTAGCCTCTCACTCAAGATAATTTCTTTCTAAAGTGTATATATATAAAAATAAAAATAAAAATAAAAAGAGAGAGAAAGACAGAAGAGGCATAAAAATATAAAAAAAATTATTATAAAAATAGATTTATTTTATATTTACATCCATATTTTTTCAATCAAAGACATTTTTGTTTTTATTATTTCTGTATCTTGTCCCGCGCTGCCATGATTTTGACCATACATAGAGCATCCAATGATGCAAGAAATGTGAACCTCATGGCTGTATAATTAAAAGGGATGTCACTTCTGAATGAAATAATTAGTAATTTGGTGGATGTTGAATAAACTCTAGGCTGGAAATGCTGGGCCACGTTGAAATTTAGGGGAAAGCATGGTAAAGCCACACCAAGAGAAGATAATGTGTAAATTAAGTAAAATTTTGTATTTACTTGATATTAAATTACTCCTATATATATATATATATAAAAACAAAAAAAAAAATCAATGTCGCCTTCGAAACTAACACCCCGATGTCCAACATGTAATTAATGGTGGTTTAATTTTAGACTAATGTCGTGCAAGCACGAATTCTTCGACAGGAAGACAATTAATGCTAGACATGTGGGAGTTAATTATTGTTTAAACATATATCCTGCCATCAAATCAGGTAAATATTATACTAATTAATTAATTAGCAAATCAACGGTCTTCGAAGAGTAGCCATGGGGTGGTCTGAATGTTAATTAATATAGGTTAGTTGATAAATCATTAATTTGGATCGATCAAATTGCATTCAAAAGTTAGTCATTTTCAGCACTCTATCCCTTCGTAAAGACAACGCATGGCATGAAATGGGAGTATTGTTGCGAGATTCGATTCGAAAACAGACGTGAAAAACAGGTTATTTGATTAATTCTTTAATTAATCCTGGTTAATTATTTTTATTAAAATAATAATATATTTTTAATTTGAAGTGAGATGGACTAAGGTTAGATTGGATTTAACCAGATTAATCAATGGGTTAAACAAATTCAATCGAGCCAATAATTTAATTAATTTAACTAAAAATTTGACCAATTTAGTTTTTAAATCTTGAATTCTTCAAGGCAAGCTGTTGAGTAAAGATGGGATCAATAACCATGAACTAGAGAACATTCCCAGCATTCAAGAAAAAAATCAAATATTTATCCCTTTCATATGATATTCTTTTTTTTTTAAAAAAAAAACAAGCTTCTTCAATTTTTTTGAAACAAGAATTATATTAATTAAAAGCAAATCAACTTTTGGGATTAATTTGATAATGCACCTAAACCTAAACCTCATGAGGAAATTAACTTGAAAGGCAACCTTTGCCATGTTACACACACTGGTTATTGTACTCGTGTTCTGCTGCGGATAAGATAATTTTTTAACAAAAAATAAATATGCAAGTTTTTTAGATTTTTTTTTAAATTAATTATAAATTAAAAGGTCTATGCATGTATGTATGCATTTAATTTAATATATTAAAAATCATTTATGCTAATAAATACAAAAAAACAATGTATTAATCTAGTAATTTGATGATTAGACACTAAGTTTAAACTAAATTTTATATTAAAATAGATGAGAATTGATTTTGTTAAACTTAGATGGTGATACAATTAAAATGCTAGTGAGATTTACAATTAAAAAATATAAAAAATTAATGTTTAGAGATTTTTAAAAAATAACTTAGATTTATACGTTCAACCTTCAAGGATTCAACTAGGTTTTATAACTTATTCCTCGGAGTTAATAGCACAAATATTTGAACATCGACATTAATAAGTTCAAAATACATGCAGGTGTCCATGGAAATTATATTATTCTCCAAATGGTTCCATGATACAGTACTACTTCATATTCCAATATTCTTCCGAGCATGGATTGGTTTCCCACACGCCACAAAACCGTGTGTGGACACCAATATGATATCCTCAGCCTATTCCCCCACCCAAATACATACATACATACATATATGTATATGTATATGTATATGTATATGTATATGTATATGTATTCCATGCACCCTCAGGTACACGTCCCTGTTACAGCCTCTGATCCTTTGCTTATTCAAACTTTTTTATTCTTTTTTTTTTTTGGTTGGATTTTTCAATTTAACTGTGTCCTTTTTTCCCCCTTTTACTACTAGTCTAATCTCTCTCTCACCCTCTCAGTCTCTCTTAAAACCCAAAATCCGTTGCCTCGCTCACACATGAAGAAAATGGTGACACATGATCTTTCCTCAATCTCGCCTCTAGTTTACCAAAGAACTTATCACCTCCTCCTCTACCTTTAAACACTTCAAATTCCTTGATATCATAGGACATATCTCGTTGTTTCTTTTTCTTGAATCCTTTGTTTATCTTTATGGGGGCTGGCTCGTCTAGTTTGGTCTTGGAAAGCGAGGGAGGTTCGGGTTCTTCTCCATCAAGACCTAGTCTTGATGATGTCCCAGAAAGTTGTGTTTCTTCCATTTTTATGTACCTGGATCCTCCTGAGATATGCAAACTAGCCAAGTTGAACAAGACTTTTCATGGTGCTTCTTTGGCTGATTTTGTGTGGGAAACTAAGCTTCCATCAAACTATAAGTTTCTTGTCGAGAAAGTTTTAGGCCAAAGTCCAGAGAGTTTGAGCAAGAAAGAGATCTATGCAAGATTGTGCCGACCTAATTGCTTTGATAATGGCACCAAGGTAAAGAATTTTGTCAGAAAAGAAATACTGCAAAAGGAGTTTATCAATTAATTATGCACTATATCTCTTTTTTAATGATAATTAAATTTTCTTGTGATTAATCTCTACAGCAAGTGTGGTTGGATAAGAGTAGTGGCAAGATTTGTGTTGCTGTTTCTTACAAGGCATTAAGGATAACTGGGATAGACGATCGAAGATATTGGAATCATATTTCATCTGAAGAATCCAGGTGATCAGAGATTTATATTTTCATTTGATTTATTTATTATTATTATTTTAGTTTCTCTTATCTTTTTGTGGCTACATATATATTTGGATGGAAGTTACATAGTTGAAATGTTTTTATTTTTTATTTTATTTTTTTATATAGTTAGGGTTTTTTTAGTATTTCTTGATTATATTATTAAGATGTATTAATTTTAATTTGAGAAAAAACCCCAAATAAAAAGACTTTCCAAGATTAATCATTGGTATTTATGGTGCATGATCAGTAGAACTTTTGGGATTTTTGGGTTTAAATCCCACATAAAAAAACAATATGCTTTTCACAAACATATTCCATAATTGGTTGTACACTTTTTATTTACTGAATCTTCTTCATGAATTGTAACTCTTTTTTCCCTTGAAGATGAAATATTATTATCATATCTTTTTCATGGCCTCAATAAAATAATTTTGCAAAATATCTAAAAAAATATCTGCTATTGGCTCAGCAACCTTTCAAATCTAATTTCAAGATAAAAATCTCAGCTATGAAATTAAAATTATTTATTTATTTGTGAAATAAAAGAGTGGACCAGACTTTCCCTTGATGGGTGAGTTTTAAATTCTTCTAGCCAATTAATTCCCAGAAAATAATGCAAGCAGTTGACCAATAAGCAACAATGACTGGCAAATACTAATTCAAAAGCTGAAAATTTTTTGAAGACTTTATTTCAATCATTCAATTATTAGATTGCTTGTCTTGTGGGCTTTGAGTAATTAAACATTTTTTGTCCTTCTTTTCTCTTGGCAGATGCCTTGTGTGTATGAAACATGTCTTCCACTAAGAGTTTTCAATCTAATAAATTAACCATAAACAATTTTACTTCATCTTAATTGTTCATGATTGATTAGACAAGCATGATGTTATTTGTTGTGGTGATTTCCCTTAGGATTTGGAATATTGTGTATGGATCAGGAAAGTTGCATAAATGCAAAGCGCTAATGTATAACTCAATGTTTTTGACGACATGTAGATTCAACACAATTGCATATCTTCAACAAATATGGTGGTTCGAAGTCGGGGGAGAATTAGAGTTCGAGTTTCCAGCAGGAACATATAGCCTACTATTCAGGCTTCAACTAGGCAAGACCTCGAAAAAACTTGGCCGACGAACCTGCAACGTCGATCGAGTTCATGGTTGGGACATTAAGCCGGTCCGCTTCCAGCTTTCGACATCGAATGGCCAGCAAGCGTCATCGGAATGCTACTTGCATCAACAAGGAAATTGGGGGCATTACCATGCTGGAGACTTTGTTGTTGACAGCACAAACACTGCACCATTGAAGCTCAGATTTTCCATGATGCAGATTGATTGTACACATACGAAAGGTGGCGTGTGCTTAGACTCAGTGTTAATATACCCTAGTGAGTTCAAAGAAAGATGAAGCAGTTTTAGGAAAACTGTACCCTTGTAGGTAGAAATGGTGAGATTTACATACAAGATACATATTAGGAGACATCTCTAGCTAACAAAAGAAGATGGTGGGTTGGTTTTTTTTGTAGTCCACAAGTATTGTACTCTAGCAAGGCAATGTTAAATTGGATTGATCGTCATTTGTTAATTTGTGAGAAAATCATGAAGGATGGTTGTATTGCAGAACATATATTTAGTGTCTTTAGCGGATCACATCCAGTCGTGCTAATCAGTACCCTCTACTCTCTTTTGCACTTTTGTTTTGAAAAGATTCACAGGCCAATGAATTTGAGGCAACAAAATCATGAACTCGACAAACCCTCTGGAGCAAATATATATATATATGGTTTCTTTATCTGATAAGTTGATGTTTTCAAGGGGATTCCACTGAGCTTGGTGGGCAGTCGAGGCCTACTGGGTTATGCTGTGTCTTCAAATTTGGGCATGACAGCAATGAGTAGTGGTGACTGACTGCTAAGCAGGAAGACAGTTCTTCCGTCACATTTATGCTATGTTGCCGATCTTATCCACGAAGAGTTAGGGCCTAGCCATTTGTCCCCACCACTCCACCTCTGAAAAGAATTTGACACACCATTCTGACCCTCTTTTACACTCTCTTTTGGAAGACTCCATCGTGTTTCCTTTTATAAAAAAATGTTGGAGAACCTCCCGTCTATGATTTGAGAACGGAAGGTAGAAAGAAGTTTGTCAGTCTACAACATGTTTTTTGTTAAGAAAAAAAGGGCGATGAGTAATTTATTCTATACTCATCAAAAGACATAATGTGGCCATCACATCTACACATGTGGAGAAATCGTGCCATTAATTATTAACTGTATACTAAAAGATAAAGCATAAATTATTATTTATTATAATTGTGGTTTTTTAATATTAGATTTTATTTTTAAGTTATTTTATTTTCATAACATATATTATAAGTTTAACAAATTAATTTGATTTAACAGGTTAATTTGGTTGATTCACATTTTTTTAGTTTTATTATTTAATATCAGAATAATTAAAAATTAGACTTCATGATTTATTTTGTTTACTTTCTATTATGTTATTTCGTTCTCATGACTCGAGAATATTACTTAAAGATTAACCCAGAATAGACATGGTTTATTTTTTTATTTTATTTTTAATTGAGTATTTTTTTGAATTTTATTATTTAATATTGAGTTAATTAGAAATTAAGTTGTATAGTTTGTTTTGATCTACTTTCTATGAGGATATTTTGATTTTATGATCAAGGTCTTCATTTTTTATATTTTAACACTGATTAAATTGGGTTTTTTTTAAAAAAAATTCTAACATATTATCTCGGTCTCATAACTCGAGTTATGAATCCTTCAACATTATATTTTTTTTTATTGGGTTTTCTTCATTTCATGAACTAAGTCGAGAGTTTGGAAAAATAACCTAATTGATTTAATTTTTTTAATTTTATTTTTTAATACAGTGTTTGATTGAAAATTAGACTTCATGTTTTATTTTGATTTGCTTTTTATGAGGTTATATCGTTCTCATTACTCAAGAATAATGCTTAATGAGTTTACCTGACTTATTTTTTGTGTTATTTTTTATTAAAAAATTTATAAATTTTATTATTAAATATTAGATCCAACATAGATAATTAAAAATTGAGTTTTATAATTTATTCTTATTTACTCTCTGTGAAGTTATCTTAATCTTATGACCAAAGTCATAGATTTGATAGGTTAACCTAAGTTAAATCAGGTCATTTTTTTTATGAGGTTATCCCAGTCTGATGACTCGGATCATAGGTTTGACGAATTGATTTGGATTGTTTTTTATGTTTTTTTTTAATTGATTTGCTTTTCATGAGGTTATATCAGTTTTATGATCTAGATCACAGATTTGACTGTTAACGGGTCGCTTTATTAAGTCTTTTTTTAATCATTTTTTTTAAAAAAAAATTCAATATTAGTTTAATTAAAAATTAAGATTTATATTTTTTTTTATTTTTTTTTAAAGAGTTATTATAGTCTCATAATTTGGATTGCAAATTTAACATGTTAAATTTTATAGTTTATTTTAATTTATTTTTTAAAGAGATATCATAATCTTATAACCCAACTTGTAAATTTAACATGTTAACCCAGATTAATTAAAATTAATCTAATATATTATTATCTTATTATTATAAAAAATTAAATCATCTAGAATTAGTTTTAGTCAAACTATTTCCTAATAAGTTTCCAAGGCCTTCACATCTCCTTGGATCAATCATTGTAGTAATGAACATTTAATCGTTGTCAGCCTACAAGAAGCTCGTCGCAAGTTGGGACTAATTTAGCACCAACTAGCAAGACCAAGGCAATCCACCGAGACCGGGGAAGTGGCTCAAGTCATAAAGGTTGTGACCCAGGATTCTTCCTGTTCCAGCACAGTCAACGCGGCGAGGAGAGCTTGGAGAGCACCGGGATACAAGAATCATTATTAGTTTAGGTATAGGTTGATTTCTCTAGGGTTTTCATGCAAGCAGCCAAAGCTGCCCTAATCCCTCCTCTTCTTTATGTTTCCCTGCCTAAAACACCATCTTTGTAGCCCTATCCATAATTAATATTACAGGATTGTAAAATGGTAAGCGAACATCACCAAGAACCACATTTAGATAAGCTGTTTAGTTCATGAGAAGCTTTAAATACAATATTGCAGAACTCATTTAGATACCACATTAGCTGTTCCAGTTTTTTGTTCAATAGAATACACTTGCAATGACTTGATTAAAAACAAAAAAAACCCTCAAAAGAAAAGGGAGAAGGCCAAAAAAACAAAAATAGAAAAAACCTAATTACCTACTGAAGTACAACTCCTGGCATGTTGCAACAAATCCCTTCATTAGAAAAGCTGGAGACAGGATGGGGGGAAGCAACTATTTGAATATTCTGTACAAATACAGATGGCCAACACTCGCTCATTTGAGAGCAAGCAACTGGTCCAACCCTGTTAGTCACGCCTTCCAACCATAACCCATGTTATCATCAAGGTCACTGTTAAAAAATCCATTTTCAGTGAACTCGTGGGCAATATCACTAACCAGGTCGTCCTGCAGATGAAGATTTGGAGGCAAATCTAGCACTTTCTGGTTAAACCCACTGTTGCCACCAGCTGCTGAAGAATCACTGTTTGTAGCAGCTTTAAAACTGTTGCTCCGGCTTGGTGCAAGTCCTCCAGCACCTACAGACACAGTGGAAGCAGTTGGAGGTGTTGCCAAAGTGTTGCTTCCAAAACCCAATCCACTCCTTGTCATGCCACCATTCCCACTCTGTCCAGAATGGGAATGTTGTTGAACTCCTCCCCCGCTGTTATTGGACATTTCCTGCAACAGCTGCTGGATCATGTGTGGGTGCCAGGCCTGGTTGCCTTGGGAGGACTGTGGAATGCTCTGTTGGAGTAAGCTATTAGAGCTCAATGAGCGCTGCTGCATCTGCTGGGGCTGTTGGGGAGGTAGATGTGGACTAGAAAAGCCACTCACAGGTAAGTTCTGCATGGATCCAGGTATGAAGTTAGTGGTTCCTTGAAAGTTTGAGGATGGACTCTGATTAGAATTATTGAATGGTGAAGCAGCCTCCTGTTGTGAACTGGAGTTTGAATTCATTGAGTTCTGCCTCCTGAGCAGATTCTGGAAGTTTGTTAATGCCAAAGCAGCCTGTGCTGGACCACTTAAAGTACCTCGACCAACCATTTGATGGTTGCTATTCACATGGCTGTTTATTCCAGGATGCAATGCCATTAGCTTATTGAGGGTGTTTCGATCAGTTGGCAGACCTTGAACACTTGCTAACTGCTCCATTTCCTGCATTTTCTGTATCTGAAGCTTAGCTGCAGTCACATGCCGAGGATAACTTTTCAAGCCCTCTGCAGACAATGGTCCACATCAGGTGTCTATGCACATTATGAGCAAAGCAATGGTTTTCTCTTGTAGCAAAAATTGGAAGATTACAGAAAAACAAAGCAGAATAGTCAAGGTGCACAAAAATGAACCACAACTCTTAGCTGTCTAAAATAAATATATTGATCAAATATAAGAGAAATGAAACAGAACAGGGCCAGTGTCTGATCAAAAATCATTGGGGGTGCGGCCTTCATGTTGATAAAATGTAAACAGTAAAAGATGTTATATAAAAAAAGAAAAAGAAAAAAGAAAAGAAAAGAAAAGAAATTCCTAGCAGATAAATATGCCCACATGAAAAAACCTTTGAAACTAATGAAAATTACAACACAAGCCATGACAAATGATAACAGAAGAAAGTAGAAGCCAAAACAGACAAGCACTCCCTTTTTTTTATTTTTTACTATAACTAGATATTAAACTTGAGAAAGAACTGACATGCATAACAATCTATTATTCCTAAGGTACTTCCTAGAATATGGCAGGCCCAGAAACGAAGCCATAATATATAGGTAAAAACAGATAAATATAGTAACACCAACCGCAAAAGGAAATTACCAATAGGCCCAACTTTTTGCTCCCGGCAGAAATCAATCAGATCCTTCATGCTGTTGACAACCTCAGAGATCTGTAATAAATTGGAGAAAGTAATCATAAAACATAGATCAAAGTTTTATATCAATACAGAAATTAAGATCCAGAAAGAGTGAAAGTTATACCTGCAGACACCTGATATATCTTTTGGAAAAACCCAAATCGTTCAGCGACTGCAACTCCAAACTCTTCGCAAGCTGGCGACTAGCCATCAGAACCCTTGAAAAAAATCAACAATGGATTAGTATTAACTAACCATAGTTATAATCCAATCCTGTGCAAACCAACTATTAACATCATATTTGATATAGCCTTCTGTTGAATTTCAAAATAAAGAGCAAATGAAACTACCAAAATAATGTACCCTGAGCATTTAAAGCTCATTCAAAAGTTGAGACAGGGTGTTTTATGAATGCCATGCCCGAGGAGAGCTACATGATTTTATGCTCCACCAAAACATAAAGATACAAGAGGGCCACAGTCTAGAATGGTAACAGTCATAGCTGCAAGTTCTAGTACACATTCAAATCTTGAGACTTCATCCAAAATGCTCAAGGACATAATCAAATCCTCAGTCGACAACTTCCATTTGAGCAGGATCAACATTAGATACCTCGAACACTTATTATATCATAAGAGGCAGAGGGCTGCGTTAGCAAAAAAACTTAGCAAGAAGTTCTTGTCTATCAAAACTCCAGGCACATAATAAATGCTTTTTTATTTCTGGACATAAAGCCTCAAGCATGTGATCTGTGAGGACCTAGTCACTTGTGTTTTCAGTCAAAGAATTTCAGCCAGAAAGACTGGATAAGCAGCACCCAATTTATGAGGAAAGAATTAAGTGAATGCTCATTTACTTACATATTGCTGTTTGTTTGCAAATCCTGTTGAGAAACCCCGTCAGATCCACTTTCAGCAATTGTGCTCTGACATTTCTGTGCAACCTGGAGCAACTGATTCACCTGCAAAAGCATTCAGGCATTAAGTTAAAAATATAACTAGAATCTTCAAAATCTGAGGCTCAAATCACACTGACAACTGATTTTGAATCCATTAATTCTTATCTAAAACTTCATGACTGTTATAGAAGATCAACCACACATATCTTTTGGATTACTTCACAGATTAAGAGTGTTCACAGCCACATAATTCAATTAACAGCCAAGCTATGAGACAAGACATTATTGTGCCCTCTATTTTTCTATTCGTTTTCCCATGCTTTTCTTTGGCAGGGTAACAATGATGTATTTATCTCTAGGAAGCATTTCTCCACGAAAAAAAGAACTAGTGGAACTTTTAATGAACATGATGTTTCAAACAGAATACCTGCGGTGCAACCACCCTCCGTGGAAGAAGTTCTTCATGACGACGTACACAAAATTCCCAAGACAGTATCTAAAACGAATAGAAGTACTGGCAGGTTGTTAGGAAATTTAGAACTTTTCAATACTTGAATAAGAAACAGTTATCATATTGACCTTTAAGTCATGCGTGAATATAACACGAAGCTGACCCTCACGAACAACACGAAGTTGCTCATATACACTCTCTTGAACTGCTTTTGCATACTCCAGCATCATTATTCCAGAAGGCAATCTAAATTCACGTGGCATGTCCAAAAACAAAAGCTCATCAATGACACCACTTCCAAACTTGATTTCATTAAGTCTAGGGAGTACTTCGAAAGTTGCCTCTGCAAAACATACCCCATAACATGTGCATAGTTACATCTCCAGAATAAATTAATCATAAGGATGCTTGAGTTATAGCGGTAATGTCTAAGTTGAGTGCTGAACAGAATCTGGATAGTGGCCAAAGGAGTAATTTTATGGCTAACAAAAAATATGGAATCAATATGTTATCATGTCAACATTCCAATAAAGAACATCTGTTGACTAGAACCAAAACATACATCTTAGCTTCTTTTTTTCTCTTGTTTTGTAGCTAACAAGCTGCAGATGGCTCTTTGATGATGTTTATGCTTTTATCATCAACCAAAATGTACATATTTGAATTTAATGACCTAAAAACAGGTGATTCGGAGAGAGCACAACAAACCACCATAAAAGCTCTGAAACAAGTCAACTTAAAACAGACCAGTGAGAATTTAAAACTGGGGGCTCATCCAGAAACCCCTGCCTAAGGAAAATAAAGATCCAGAAAATTGAACCACCTAGATATTTTCCATTCCTTTCCACTAACGATATATTATGTTCCCTCACAGCAGATTGTATAGATAATATACAAGTGCACAAAGAACATACCAAGAGAAAACACCAAGATAAAAATAAGGGATAAAAGGTGGACAGGTAAAATATTAGACCAGAAACAATTGTTAAGTGTGAAAAAGTGTATTAGTCTTGCCCTGTTCCAACTCTTCACCCCATGCAATCCAGATTTGGAACCCACGCCTGTATCGTATCATGTCATGTCAACACAAGTACTTGATGGCCAATGGGAATATAAAACAGAGTTTGACAGCAAGTTTACACAAGATACTCAAATTACAAAAAATTCTTGCACAAAGTAAAAGGATTCCGTAAACTTACGATGCTAGATTATTCTCTAACATGCAATTCCTACTAAAATCAAGTCACTGATTTTCAGTGTCATTCTTTATGTGAAAAGGTTCCAAGAATTACAGCATGGGAATGATCTTGTTGAGGAACAACAACCATTAGTACAAAGCATCTAAACTCCCTTACCAAAACCTCTTCCAGACTTAGAGCCGCAAATTTCACACTGCCACACCTCCTGAAAAATAAGATAAAAGAAACAAAAGGACTATCATATGCGGGTGATGTCAATATTATGTCCATAAAGAAACAAGTGATCACTGAAGCTGCTATATTTTGCATTTGCTTTCAACCAACATTTGACCATGAACAAATGGAGAAACTAACACATGCAACATCAGAAAAAATAAAAGGAATCCATGCACTTATATCAGTATGATGCCTTAGGTAAAAACCAAATAAACTGTGAAAAAAAAATCCTTACCATAGATGCCTGGGGGAAAACACCAAGCACATGATGCCCAACATTGTCATATAATGACAAGCACCACCTTTTCTTTGCACATGGAGAATAGTACTCTGCCACAAATTTCCGCCAATATGCAATAGTGTTCTCCTGTTAAAATAATAGAAGTACATTACAAGATTAAAAACTCCTTTGTGCTTCGGGAACCACTTAATTAAAATTACTTTATATATCGGGCCATAAATATATGAGAATACATATTTACCCAGGAAAACAAGAATTAAGTATAAAAAAAATGCCACGCAAATTAGCACCACACCAGAAAAAAAAAGATATATGCTACAAAGTTTTCAAACAAAATCACTTACTGAAAGGCGTTGCCGTTGATGATATAGATATTGCATCAACCGACGAGCACAGATACCCCCATCAAAGGGACGCTTCAGGGAAGATGCTGGTTGCATGGCCTGCTGTTGCATTTGCTGCCTCAACTGCATCTGCTGCTGCTGCTGCTGTAATTGGGCTCTCTGCAATGGTGGCATGGATTGGAGAATTTGCTGTTGTTGCCTCAGTCTCTGTTGATGAAACATGTTTTGTAGCTGTGGTATTCGGCTTTGCAACTGCATGGAGTCCTGTCTTTGCAGCAGTTGTTGCAACACCTGCTGCGGCAGAATATCTTCCTGCTTGACATCCAATCTGGGCTTCTTTTGCACTTGCGATAGATTATTAGGGTCTTGAAGGAAGGATCCCTGACCTCGTGGTCCCAAGGGGAGTGACATGCCCCCAATTTGTGATGTAGGCAAGGATGTAGCACTTGAAGCCCCATGTTGTTGCTGCTGATTCTGCAGCACCTGCTGGACATTTCGGTCCTGATGATTGCCCTGCTGCACCACAGATGACCCATCAACAACTGAAGAGCCTGAAATGCTTATATTATTGGATGAAAAGGACATAGGTGATGCTGGAAATCGCATATATGACTCTGTATTAATGCTTGCACTTCTCTGCAAATGAGGACCTCCAGAAAGTGCTGAATTTGCATCTGTGACCAAAGAACTCGCCCCAACACTTGGTCCTGAGTTTGCCACACTGTTCAAAACCACATTATTCATGTCCCCAGAAACTGCACCCAAAATGGGTCGCCCAGTTCCAGGAATAGAATTTGATGAGTTGCCAAACGAAGAGCTCAAGCGAGAGTTAACTAAACCCTTGGACTGCCCATCCCCTTGGAAGAAAATTCCTGAACTTGAGGAAGATTGAGCTAAACCTCCAGCCACTCGAGAAGGTGCCATACCAGGCACCAACCCTTGGCGGCCAGAATCTAAGTAGCTCTCCAGAGCCAGGCCTGACCAATTTTTCCAACACTAAATATTCTTAACCCCCCGAGTCATAATAACATAAAAAACCAAAACCCACGTCAAAAAAAAAACCCACAAAAGACTGCACAATATAATCAACAATCCACGCTTCACCAACCAGATTTGAACCCAATATTTTTGTGATCTGTTTCAGCTTTCACAAATTTCTTGTAGAGATCTAAAACAAACAATAAACATCAGCACTAGAAAAACGAAAAACAATAAAAACTAGAACTCTCAATCAACACAATTCCAAGAACAAACTTACCTCGCAGGAAAAAAAAAACACTAATTTTTAGCTAAATTTAGAAACAATTGTAACACTAACTAAGATCCAAAGAACTCCAAATTTAATTATCTTTTAATCAACTCCCCTTCAATCACAACTCAAAAAAACCTCATTTCCTAAATTATCCCCCAAAAACCCTAATTTTTTTAGCTCTTAGCTTTAGCTGCTGCAACGACAACACCCAACTAAAACCCAAAAGGAGTGTTAACCTCATCACTTAAAACCCCTATAATCACTACTTATATGTATTGACAACTATTCAAGCTTAACCACCACTTAATTACTCACATTCAGAATCGAGAACTCAAAAAAATTCGTACTTTAATTAAAACCCAGTTCTTAATTAATCATAATTATCGATTAAAGATCAAAAGAGAAAAGGAGAAAAGAAAAGAAAAAACACAAAAACACTTCGTGTTTTTTAGCTCAAGAGATCGATCACAAAAATCTTAAGACTTAACATAAATAATTTGAAAAGATTCAAGTAATATTTTCTTTTCCTGCAAAAAAAATAAAGAAATAAAAAGACTAATTAGCTACTGACCTTGAAACGACAAGCTGGATAAAGCAAAACGCAGGACCTTTTTGGCTAATTCATAAATGGAAAATCAGAGAGAGAGAGAGAGAGCAGAGAAGAGAAGGAACTGATTATATAACTAGCGGGAATTGAAGAGCATGGAGTGACCGGCTGTACTGGTGAACGAGTTGTGTTGACTGGTTCTGCCGGTGAAGAATGGACACGCGTTGGCTTTTGGAGTGGGCAAAGTAGTCGGTTTTAGAAAGCGCGGTGGCGACTGGAGGTTGGGAATAAGGTGGCGTGATTTTATCGGGTGATCCTGGAGGTCGAGTATTGTATATGATGAGGATGTGGAGCTCTTTGGTAGGTCTCTTTGAGGAAATATCTAGTGTGGTTGGATACACCATTGTAAAATTTGTGTGCCCCGGTTAGTCGTACACGTGTCGAATTTTAACATTTTCTTTTTTTTTTATTTTTTAACCGCCATGGGCATTTTCAGACCATGTAAGCAGGACCAAGTCAAAGTCTAAGCCTGTTCATGACAAGTCTTTCACACTTAACTAGAATGTATTTATGAAAATTTAATTTCTTGCAATTATTTATTGAATTTAATCTCTGAATATGAATCCACTCGTCATCTAAAATTGAGAATTCATAAAATTTATAAACTTGTTCTTGTGAATTTATTAAATTCTTGGCTTACCAAATAATTATAATCATCCTTCAATATTTTATTAAAATTGACTTGCACATAACATGGTGTGTGCGCGTGTATCTTTCTCGGAAAAATATGTCGGGAATTTTATTATGCTATATGATACAGTCATAATTATAAACCACAAAATCAATGATACACCAATCACAAAATGTCACCTCATTTAATTCAATGAAGGAGTATCAGTAAACTCTTCTCCACCACAGATCTCAAAACACAAACCCCCCAAAAAAACACATTAAATGCTATATCAAGATATATCTCGTAGCTTTGAATAGAATAATTACAGCAGGTTGATTCCATTGCAAAATAAATTTAACTTGTATATTTAAAATGCTTGTTAGATGTTAAATTATTGTAATTTATAGAGTTTTTTAATATTATTTTTTTTCAAGCTAAATAATCCTTTTTATATTAACTTATACATCAATTTAACTCTTTTTTTTTTTCAAATAATTTTAAGAATTCATTATTTATACGAAACTCAATCTAACTTAACAAGTTGGATAAAAATCCAAGTATTCTAAATTTAATTAAATTTTAAATAAGTAAAGTTTAAAATTCTAATTGTTCTAATTAAATTCGAGTAACTTATTAAATTAATCTAAATATAATTTAAATAAAATTTTGTTTATTTTATATTTTTTAAGAAGTCAAAAAAATATAAAATCAATCTTGAATTACTTAATTTGCTATATTTTTTATAATCTGTATCTATATTATCTGTTTATTATTTTTTTAACATGGAATAGTTATACATGGAACCTGAACTAACATAAAATACTTCTTAAATTTTCAATATTGAGTAATTATATATAATTTATATTACATTGATTGTTTGTTAATTTTTTTGATATGAAATAACCATATATAACTTACATCCTTATGAAGTGTTTTAACTTTTTGATATGAGATAATTAAACCATATTTCACTTTTATATATATATATATATATATATTTTACATTCATACAAATTATTTCTTTTTTTCTCGTGTGTAATAACTATATCACATTTTGTGCCCCACACTTTTTTACTATTTATATCTTCATGTATTGTTTTTTAATTTTTTGATAAAAAATAACTATATATAGTTATATCCATGTGAATTGTTATACTTCATATTTAACTTATATTTTCATGCATTATTTTTAAAAAAATTATATGAAATATTTAAAATTTAAATATATTTTTAATTTGTTTATATTTACATGAGTTAATTTATATAACTCGAGACTCGACGCTGTCCAGGTCAATACAAAACAAATTTAATAGCTATGTTCAAAAGAATATACTCCTCTTTTAAATACAAATTTCAATGAATAAATATGATAAATAAAGGAGGAGGAAACCTTCTCGACCACTTGTACCATGCACCTGCAAAAATTTCATATACAAAAAATCTATTATGATGATCAGGTGTAGCTGAAATTTGAGAGACGGATGGATGGTATGTGTATAGATACAAGTAGCTGAAAGAGAGTTGAAGCGACGTGGCTTGAAAATGATTAGGTGGTTGCAATCATTGCTTTTAGAGCGAGTGTGTAGAGTATCGGAGCTTTAGATTTACTCCACACGGTTAAGGGATGGCGATGGACATATTGACACGTGCGATGTAACACGTGTGATAAAAAGCAGGCAAACCTTCACGTTTGGTCCCCGCTCCCTGTAAATTTTGATTTTGAATTTCATTCAACCCCTGAAAAGTTTATTTTTGCAAAATTTAGCCCCTAAACTATAGCGATGTGTGAGATCAGTGCCTGATTTACGTTTTCACTGAGTAAGAAAATTGACACCATGGACTCAAGTATTATAGTTTTGAAGCATCAAGAGCCCTGGAAAACACACTTGTATTTAACCATATTTATTTTAAAGAGCCTTGGTCATCCACTTAATATTTTTTAAGTTTAAATCTCAAATATAGTATCTAGCATAATTTATTCACAATTAATATAAAATTTATTCACAGTTAATATAAAAGATTTGCTTCTAAAATCAAATCCAATCTCTAATAAATTTATGATTCTAGTGATGAGATGAATGAGCTAATCACGAGTTAACGAATGAGCTAGAATTTGAATATTTTTAAAGTAATAAAAAATAATATTATTTTCATTAAAAATATTTTTACACAAAACTTGACTCTGTGTTAATAAGTCATCAAGTTGAATTATCAAGCCCGTCTATATTTTATAATTATACTACTAAATTATTTGATTTCAAATAATGCATGAATTGATTAGAAAATACTAAATTAGACAGCATATTAGCTCAATTATTAAATTATCTTTTATCTTCTCAGCCAACATCTTGTTTGGATGTGAAATGAAATAGATTAAACAAGAAGATTAACCGTTCTAAATTATCTATCAAGCTAGTTGATTAATATTAGCATAATTTTTCAGAGACTTGAGCAAATTCCAACGGTATCCTCGTTTAAAATAAGGGTTCATGACTCCACGCTACCTTCTTTTCTTGCTTAAAAAAGAAGCTTCCAGTGTTCTTTTTTTTTTTTTTACATGTGATGTCCGGGCCAGCTTACGCGCACCACGACTAATCCACACGGCTTACTGAACATCCTGTAAGCCCAGTGAACAGGTAAGGCACCGCGGGGGTGACAGGCGTGCATGGTAAGGTTCGAACCCCTGATGCAGAGGAAGAAGACAAGCCCCTTCCACCACTGGATTAGAACCTCACTTGCAAATGATGCCTTTGAACAAGCAATTGAACACGACAACAAGTTTCCTTAAAGTGTTCCTGTGTTTGGTCCGCATGCACGGGCATAAAACAAATGCCTGCACCTCAACTAGTTCATCATAGCTGTCGGATTAATTTACCTGTGTAGTTCTAGAAGCACGTTGCTCATTCACATATTATTTCTTTTGGTAAAGTGATATACTTGTCTATGGTGGTTAGCGGGTTGTCCCCGAATTCATCGAAGCGACATTAGAATAAAAAAACTTGTCACACGGGTCTCAGGTTGTATGATCAAGTTGGGCAGATCACACCAATACTGAATTATAAAAAAATTAAAAATAATATTATTTTAAAAAAACCATACTAAATTTTAATTAAATTAACATATCAAATAAACATATACGTGACTATTATATTTATTGGAGAATAAAAAAATATATCTTGAAACATCACTTAAAATTTAAATTTTTGAGCGAAGATAGTTTTTTAACATAATATTAGAGTTTTGATAATTAAACGGTCATGGTTCGAATCTCGTCATCTATATCTATTTAATAAAAAATTAAATTCAAAATAACATGGGTTTGTACAAGTTTCAAGTCCAAAGAGTTTTCACGTAAATGAATGTGTTAGAAAATAAGAAAAATTATATACTAAAACCTCATCTAGAGTTTAAGTTTTTAAGTTAAGATGATTTTGGTATTAAAACCTTGATGATCAAGCGGTTACAAGTTTAAATCTCATCATCCTCATTTATTTAATTAAAAATTAAATATAAGATAATGTGAGTTTAAACAAATTTCAAACCTAGAGGACTTTTACTTAAAGAGGTGTATTGGAGAATAATATAAATTATATTTTAAGATTCCACCTAAAAGTTTAAGCTATTGAGTTGAATTGATTCTTTTAACAATATTAATTATTATTTGATTTTTTTAAAATTCAACTTAGATCAATAAAATTTTAGATTTACTTACTTGATCGAGTTAAAAATATGTATTTTTTTAAAGAGTTTATAATAATTAAAGTTTTATTTATTTATTTAAATGTATAAAATGTGATTTTTGATAGACATGGTTTTCTCAAATTAAAAAAAATAAGATGGAAGTGAGATTTAAACCTACATGAAAAGAATCTAGCGGGGAATATTATGATTGTTGAAAGGCAGATTTGTTTTGTATGAAGGAAACTCCAGGGCATAGCTTTCAGTGATAATCTCGACACTTAGCTTGTTTAGTAATGTATAATTTAAATGCTACCAGAATCGATATAAATGCAATGCAACAGCTATACATGGACGATCCAATTAAAATTCAATTTAAATTATATAGAGGGGCAAAGTCGACTACCTTTAGGACAAGATTGATAAAATTAAAGGTTTTAATGCTAAATTGACAACATGGTAATGAAATAAAGGCTAAATAGATGTTTCTCCTAAGAATCATTATATATCGGAGCTCGCTTGGCCACCACACGACCGGTTCACTGAAGATGTTCCCCACTTCCTCCACACCTTAACCAACACGTGCCCTTAGCTTTACTGTGAATAGTAAGCGATAACAGGGCCGCCTTACAGTACGAGCATCCACGGCCCTGCTTCCCATCTTCACTGGTTTCAGCTTTTCTAGAGCTGGCATTTATGTTGTCACTCCAAGTGTTTTTTTTTTTTCTCTGCCAAGAAGATTTAATTAATTTCGATTAAGGGTTATCAAGGATTTATTTTTTAAAAGTGACGATAAGCATTATTAAGTAATAATAAAATAAGAAAAAGAATTAAAAATGATGATTTTTCTCTTGAGAAAAACCAGAGTAGATGTGACTGAAAAAAGTCTCTAATCCTATCCGAATATTTTGAGTACATGGTAAATACAAAAAAACCATGTTCTGACCTTACCATTTATCGTCTTGCTGATATAATGTATGGTAATATAATATAATCATAAGATTCGACTCGAGGGTCAATCTGATTGGAGTTGTAGATAAGATGAATTCAAGGTTTCTAGAAGAAAGAAAAAAAACCCATTAAATTATAATTCTTTTGGAAAGTTGGATTTTTTTATTGATTTGATTAAGGATTAATGAATTACAAAATTAACCTGGTTGATGGAATTAACATGTTCGACCAAGCAAATTCTTCTAACAAGGTTTGATAACACTGAAACTTCCTTGGTTAAACGACAGAAACAGACCCGACCCAACTTCAAGTGTCACAAAACAATGAGAGACTCACCCTTCCAAAATCCGTGGACTCGTAATGCATTTCTCTTTATATAATAAACAAAAACCCCAGATTTTCCCAGCATCCAAACAAGAAGAAAAACCTTAAAAAAATGAGCAGTCTTTCCATCCACCCACTAATTCAGTTAAAAACCCACCACCAATTTCGCGCCAAGAAAACCAGACAATCCATAGCTATCAATGCTTCCAGTGATAACCCTCAAAGCCAAAGACAACAACAACTCAATCTCTCTGTTCTTCGTTTCACTTTTGGTGGGGGTGAAAAATATTAAAAATCTCCCCTTTTGGTTCTTTTTTATAATGTATAGTGACTTTATCACTTGCGTTATTTGACAAGAATTTTTCTTCTTCTCAAGGGATACCTGGACTGGATGAATCTTACTTGCCGAGATGGATTGGATATGGGTTTGGTTCCCTTTTGATATTGAACCATTTTCTGGGGTCTAATTCAGACACCACTCAAGCACAGCTGGTAATTAAAGATTTATTTTCTGTTGAACTTTAGTTTTGGTTTCTTGAAGTTATAAAATGGGTTTTTGTTATTTTTCTGAATTATTTTTTTGGATTTTGGTGCAGAGAACTGAGGTTTTAGGACTTTCTTTGGCTGCTTTCTCTGCTGCACTTCCGTACTTTGGAAGGTTTCTTAAGGTTTGATGTTGTTTTGTTTTTTTAAGTTTGCTTTGTTTTTGTTGTTGTTGTCGACTTTTCGAATTGAAGTGATTTTTTTCAGTTGACAGGTTTGGTTTCTGACCTTGAAAGGCTATATATTTATGACTGTTGTTGATTCCATGCGAATGCATGGCTAGTTACATAACATGTTTTGTGACTTGTATTAACCCTCGCATTGCTTCATGCTCTCATTTTCAAAACATTGATTGGCATTCTTCAAGTGGTAATTTCGGTTTTCGTTATTAAAATTTTCCGTGCTGCCAGTTAAAGCTAGTTTTTAGTCATTTAATAGGCTGTGCATAAAATGACCAAACTTACGGACCTTTTTTCTTTTGTCAAGTGTTTTTAAAGTTTGATTTTTGATTTTATAGGAGATTTGTCTTGATGAGATGCGGAACTTCAAATTCTAGTTGGTTTTGCAGTTTTTGAATGCCTTTGTGTTCTCAATTCCTGCTGGACAGTTGAGAGATTCTTTAACACGATGCCTTGCAAGCTTTCACAGGGTGCTACTCCAGTCGATCAGGGAACTCTTCCTCAAGATGCCGAGCAAATTTTTGCAATGTCCCAGAATATTTCTTATGCTCAGAAGGAGGATTTGGCGTGGGCAACATACATTTTATTGCGCAATACAAATACCATAGCTGTGGTATGTTACTCTAATTGAATCGATAGTTGCGAGCTGCTATTTACTGGCCTCATATTGTTTGTCAATCTCAAAAGAAAATGATGAATTTTTTGTCCTCAAGTTATCAACCTATGTTTATTGTTTCAATTTCTCAGTTGATATCAATTCAAGGTGAATTATGTGTTCGTGGATATTGGAAGACTCCAGATAATATGTCAAAAGATGAAGTGCTTGATTGGTTTAAGGAACAGATTGAAAATATTGGCTTGTCTGACGTGAAGGACACCCTCTATTTTCCTCAGACTACAGGTAACATAATATTCGATTTTTGCTGTGCTAGATTAGTTCACTCTGTATAGAAAATATTGTAAGAATCCAATAGCAGCTTGTTTACATATTGTGAAAGGGTATTCAAAATTCTCCCCGTCTCCAAACAACCTTCAAAGGAAGAAGATTAGCAGATCAACAGATCAAGTCAATTCATCAATCAAGGATTATTAATTCCAGAAAGAAAGAAATAAAAAAAAAATGTTCAGAGTTTGTTATCGTTCTTATTTCCTATATGGATGCTACGGTCTGACTAGTTTCCACTGTTACTAGAGCTGCAAGCTTTGCCATGTTTGTGAACCGCCCGTGTATGAGCATCTCACATTAAGATTCATCTTCTGTTCTGTTTAGTTCTTGTCATTGATCAGGTTACAGTACCCACTAGCTTGTAGCTACTCTCATTTCTCTGGACCCACCCCATGGAACTGAGAATTTGCAAGAAACAAAATGGCATTTTTGGTTGGCTTTCCTGTCATCCTGCCAGCAGCTTGAATTCAATTTAAGATTTATAATTGAAGTCCACATAATCCTGCTTTGAGAGAGATAGCAGTTTAGATTCTAATAATCTCTATAATATTAATGTGCTCCGCACAAAAGAAAACTTGAAGTATTAGGTATTTATTCTTTCTCATACGGACGAGGATGGATTCTAGGCTCTGTAACCTTCTTTTCTCTGCCAAGATTAAGGTCTGTAATTTTCATCAGCTATAGATATTCCTTTGTTTATTACCCCCCCCTCCCCCTCTCCATTCTTCTATAGAATGGTGCAGACCTTTGTTGCCATTTGCACATCATAAGTTTTGCTGCTTGTATACGTTCTAAAATTTGTTTCTATGAGCTATATTCTTCTATGTTTTCTCTAATCTGAAATAATGTGATGGTTTGATGAATATTGCAGAATCTGAGATTTGGGAGATGCTTCCCGAGGGAACTCGTTCCCTACTGGTAGAGCCTGTGCTTCAAGCAATAGTCCAAAGTGGCAATAAGACAGAAAATAATGAAGGCTTTATTCTGTTGGCTTCAAGCATAGGGTATGCTTATAGTGATAAAGACAGAGCCTGGATAAGAGCAACTGGAAACAAATTTAGAAGTAAAAGCACATGTTCAGAATTATAACTAAATCTGTGACTCAATTTTCTCTGTAGATTCAATGTTCAATTTTAGTGGAAAGTCTGCTTTAGTTCTTGCATGTCTCTCTGCATTCAAATGTCAGTGCTTGGCTGTGCTAGTGCAATTGAAAATGATTCCCCGAGACAATTTGCTGCCCGCAAGTTTATACTCTTTTTATGTTTGACTTTTCTCATGAGCAAGTTCTGGAAAATGTGGCAATGATTAGTACTTTTGCAACAACAATGGTTTCCACATATCTATAGGAGACAAACATTTCATACATGAATGAACTTGTTCGAATATGAAGATGATGGGTCGTTTCTTTCCTCTATGAATGGCAAATTTTGACATTCCTTTCTCACGATTTTGGTGATAATTATAGAGGCTACTGATCATTCTAAGACAACATGATGGTATGTCTGACCAAGAAATAAAGAAGTCATAACAGGAATAGTTGATTTTATTCGAAGTTGGAGGCAACTCAGCGCAAGAACATACTTGGAATACCATTTTCAATCCAAAAAATCTGCTGCAAAGGGAAGAAAATATTTTGCCTTGAACTGACTCACTTCCCACCTCTCAATTAATTAACCACTTGGCACTTAAACCTCGCTTCATTTTTCATCACACGACTTTTCCAAGTTTTACCATTGAAGCAGTAATTTCTCTGGATAACAAACTTTGATCCATCTTGACCTGTAATCACCAAGCAATGCATGATATGAGCCAAAGATACCTTTTCCTTCGATATCTCTCCTCTAATAGTCATTATCGAATGTTGACGAGGTTGAGTCCAAGAATTCTCCTGCACTGTGATCCTTGTTTGGTTTAGGGCATTTCCTTTTAAGATTCCCAGCAAACCGAGTATTCATGCTTGGATCAATGTCATGAACTGAACTAAAGTTTTGAAGTCGAGCTTCGAAAGAAGAGCAATGTGAGAACCCTAAATTGCGGCCACCTGACAAAGCTACCAAGTCTTTAACTCCTAGACCTCTCTTAGCAAAGCTTTGAATTAATTGCATAGCATTGAAGGTTGGAGCTGGTAAGTTAATTGTATCATTAGCTTTAGACACTCTTCCATCTTTCCTTCCTGTCAGCACATTCCAAGAAGGTTCTCCAGACTGATGACAATATCACATGAGAGATGATATTAGAAGAAAACAAAACAATATAATGCCTTTTAAAGAAAAGTTATGCTAAAACTAGTCCATTTTTAGTCATATATTTGGACATGAAGAAAAATGCTGGAAGTGCTTGTTTTCTTGTTACCATGGCCGCTAAATCTCTTGCTGCTGTGGCTATGATATCAGTACATGAAACCGTGTGTGGACAAGCCATTTCAAGCTTAGCATTGGCATCATCGATGCGTAGAATGATCGAGCTGAGACATTGGGAAGGCCATCTTTCTCTGCTTGGTTTCCAGGAGTAGAATCCAGCAAAATGGATGCATCACATCCCTGTATCAAGAAATATTCCAGTAAGATCATTTACTATAAACTGTTTTCTGCATTTACTACTTGCTAAAGACTACTGCTCATGCATTTGTTCGCATGCTTACATGTGCTAAGGCAGGAATAACATACCCTTCTGAAGCAGTCATGAAAGAACATCCCAAGTATACGAGCTGGGACTTCAGGATCATGCATGGAAGCATTACGAGCTGTCTCAAAAATTATCTTCTCTGCTTGTGGACATGTTTGATCATAATAATAAGCATTATTAAGCACAGCTTTCGAAGGCAAAATCAAGATTAGGAGGAGGAAGCTAATTGCTAAAGACATTAAGTTTATGCAAAAACTGCATATTTAGTCTTTAGATTCAGAAGATAGAAGAATGTTTCTCCTTAATTATGATTATAACATTCATGGAAGTAGAGCATATATATAGTTGTTAACAGAAACAACACATAAACAACAAATTCATTTACGTGTTTTATCCTTTCAAGTTTCTCAATGGAAGAACTGAATGTGGAAAATAAAGGCAGATTTTGTTGTACTTTGAGACCAAGCATGTCCACCTAATCTACTTATCTTTTACAATCAACACATAAACTAGAATCTGTGTGTCATTCTAGCGCCCGTTATTCTGCTTCCAAAGTATTCGTTATTAGCAGAGTTCAAACGTGAAAAGAATCAAAATTAGCAGTGATGTCTTGGTGATTGTTGCTGGTTTATACATGTCAGATTGGTTATTGCAAGGTTGTACACCTGGTAAGAGATGCAGTACAATGTTCATGTACTAGAATAAACAAGCTAAAAAAAGGGCTTGACATTCAAGAAACTAATTGATTTCATAACTTCGCAATCTGCCGACCAACAAAAAGAATTCAAAGGATTGTGCATCTATCTTGAGTTGATGACTCTGCTTAAAAGGGCCTCAACCTTTAAGGTCAACAGATTTATTACAAATATATTAATTTGAATATGATCCGCACACTTAAGTTACATTTAAGATTTAAGGTCCACAGATTTTTTTTTAAAAAAAAAAATTAAGGAACGAATAGTAATTAAAACAATACGAACCATCGTCAAATTAAAAGCCAGATGGTGTCACTCATCAAGCAGAACGTCTTCTATTGTAAATAAATCAACTTAAGAATTCAACAAGCACATAATAATTCATATTTCCTCTATCAACATCTTTGTCAAGGTTGAAAAGCCAGTTCTTGCATGACCATGGCTATATTGTCTCTCATGTTGTTGTCAGAAGAAAATCTCATCTCCTGTTTCCATTATTGGTCTATCTATCTATCTATCTATCTATATATATATATATCTTTTACCTCTCTAGCCAAGTTCATTGCCCCGAAATTATTCCTCTTTCTCTGTCTTGATTGAGGGCCATTAGGCCATTTGACGGGCAAATTCTTACCGCGAATAACCTTCCAATACAGATGATCTATGTGATATAGACTGTGTTTGAATACGTGGGTACATGGTATTTTTTTAAAATATATTAAAATGATTATTTTTAGTTTTTTTTAACATTAACCCATCGAAAAATATAAAAATAATAATAATAATTAATATAATATTTTTTGAGGACAAACGTGCGTTTTCAAAAGAATAAAAAACAGAAGCATGGTAACGAACTTGGGAACATGTTAAACTTTGCAAATTGCATATGCTTATAGAACTTAGCAAAGGAGTTGAAACCATTAAAAATGATTCCTAGAAAATAAAATATCTTCTCCATTTCAAACATGAATAAGACCAATGCCTAACCTCCCCCAAAATCAAAGTTTTAGAAATCACAAATACTAGCAATGATTGGTGGTGATGATTTGTAAGAATATTGAAAATATCTTCTCTTCATTTTATTCAACGCTTTGCATTCCATTGCTAACGCTTTATCAACATAATGTGGTGACGCATTTTAGATGCCTATCATGGTTTTAAAAACCATTATGGCCCGGTAGATCGAATTGAAACTTTACAAATCCTAAAAACCCAAGGGATCCAATATAAATCATAGGTTAATCGAATCAAAAGCCTATTGATAATATCATTTTGTTTTATTTAGAAAAAAAATCAACTTGAAATGAACCATTAAAACTTAGATGGAGTCAATCATCGTACCAGATTTCAAAACTATAATATTTATTAGAGAGTTTTAAATTTTTTTAAACATAAAAAGATGTTTATAATGTTTTTTTAATAGAAAAAAAATTAAATCGTATGAAAACTGATCTAATATAACTCAATCGGCTTTGGAGGTTTAAAGAAAACTTGAACAATTAACAAAAACATAGTTTGACTTAAAAAATTAAGACAATAATATATTTGATTGACTTAGATCAATCCTAATTAACTTGTCAAATCCACAACCTAGATCAGGTTACATGATAACTCCGTATAAAACAAATTAAAACAATTTTTTTCTTTAAATTCCTAATGAACCCAAAGTTTAATGAAAAAATTAAAAAAGAATGACACCTCAAGTCAACATAGATTAATCTGCCAAACTCGCAATCTGATTCATGAAACTGAGATAACTCAATAAAAAATAAACTAAAATAAATTATAAAGCCTCATTTTTTATAAACCCATTTTTGAATGATAAAATCGAAAAAAACTCAATTTAAAAAAAGGAAATAATAAAATGATTTGAGTATACCCAGGTTAACCTGAAATCTATAACTTAGTTTATGAGATTGAGATAATTTTATAGAAAAAAATATATAAAAAATCATAAAGTTTAATTCTTAATTAAGATGAAATTGAAAAATTGTTATTTTTTATAAAATAAAAAAACTTGAGTCAATTAGGTTAACTCGCTAAATCTGTGATATAAATCACGAGACTGAGATAAACATATAAAAATCAAATCTCAACAAATCATAAAATCAAATCTTAAATAAACTAAATGTTGAAAGATGAAATTAAAGAAAAGACATAGATTAAAAATACAAAAAAAAAACTACTGTAATGAATAGTATTTTATAAGGTGATGCATGATAAAAACATAGCTCGTTTTATTTTTTGTTAACTAAATGAATAGCTTATGCTTCATCGTAAACAAATCTAATTTTTTTTTCAATGTAAAAAAAAATGTTAAAAAGGATACTAAGAAAATCAAAATGTTCCTAAAATTTTTTTTGGATCTTGGGTTATTACCTTGATTAAGTTTAATTTCTATAAGAAGAATAAAAAAATACAGGGAAAAAAATAATAAAAAAAAGATAAGAAAAGCTTGACCTAAGTCCATTTTAGGTTAGCACATAAAATATGTGACTTGCTTATTTCACCAAGAAAACCTTGTTAAAAATAATTTGAATAAAAATATAAACTCAATTATCAAACAACTTGGTATTGAAAGACAAAACTAAAAAAAATTAAAAATTAATAAAAAAAACCTCAAGTCAGACTAGATTAACTTCTTAACCTCATAATCACTTGTATAAGATCAGGATAACCCAATGTTTTTTTTTAAATATAAAAATTAATTTATAATCAATTAAATATTAAAAATAAAAATAAAAAATAAAATAATTTTTAAAAAAGTCTAATGTGAAGATCTCATATGATAGCTAAGAAAAAAAATTAAATGAAAATACAATAATCCCTTAAAAAGCAATATGGAAAAACTCAAGCTCAATATCTTAGACCTGAATTTAATTTTTAATTAATTTAATGCTAAAAAAATTAAATTTAAAAAATTACCAAATTAAAAAAAATTAATAAAATTAATAGGAATTAAATAAGTTATAAAAAAACTGAAGGTTGATGAAGCCATAAAAAATTAATTTAAAAATTAATTTTTAATAAAATAAATAGTAATAAAAAAATAAAGACTAAATCTAACCTATACAAAAATTTAAAGGAGATTGAAATAAAAAAATATATATGAATTTTATAATTTATTTTAAATAAAATAAATATCAATAAAAAAACATAAACCAAAAGTAAAAAAAATTAAAGAATTGCTTTAAAAAAATAAAAATAAAAATAAAAAATAATTATCAACACCAAACTAAAGATTCATTGATCATCTAAATAATGTTGGTGGGTGTGCTGCCCACTACTTTTCTTTTTTAAATAATGTTTTTAATATTTATTAAAATACTAAACTAACATTGTTCTATTTGATTATAGAAAAAAGAAGAAGTTGAACTATTAAAAAATACCTCTGGACTCTAGCTTAAGATATTTTTAAGGGTTATTCAATTATTTTACCATTCTTAAAAGATGAAAAAGATGTAAAAGCCCTTTTAACACATGTTTAATATTTTTTATTTTAAAAATAATTAAATTATTTTACAGTGCTAAAAAAATATAAAAAAACTGATATATACAAATAAATTTGATAAGTACTGATTGATCATATAAAAATACTATATTACCCCATTTAGTTTTTTTAGTGATAATAATTGGATCAGAATCCTAAACTCAAGATTCAACTAAATTTAAGGTGCAAGTTATGGATTGGCTGCATCAATTTATGAAATGGCAAATCAATCTTATTTTTTTATTAAAATAATATTAATTTAAATGAAAAAAATATAAAACTTTACCCTAGTCAAGCTTGAGGAGGCATTAAATTAACTAGTAAGATAAAGTAGATTTTATAACTATAATTGTGATGGTAATCTAATATTATTATTATTTTTATTGAAATAGAGTTTAGATTAAACATTTACATAGCATCGTTGGATAGGTTATTAGTACAGTGTTATTTTTATTAAAAATAAAATTATTTTATTTTTAAAATTTAATTTAATATAAAACCTAACCTACAAAAATAGTTAAGTTAACAAACCAATATTATTATTTGTTTTTTAAACTCAGTTTAGAAAAATTATTTAAGGCATGTTTAGAAATATAGTTGAAATTATTTTTTAAAGTGTTTTTTATACTAAAATAATATTTTTTATTTTTTAAAATTATTTTTTAGATCAATATATTAAAATAATTTAAAATATATAAAAAATTAATTTTTAATTAAAAAATTAAAATTTTTAAAAACAACGCTTTATCACTGAGGATCATTGAAATGGCTTATTAAATATTAAATTGAAGGCGTCAACCATCTCGAACCATTTTCCCACGAGATCAACTAACCAATATCGCATGCCTAGCCCTTGCGGGTCCGCTTAAGGCTGGCCCCCGAGAAGGGACCACCAAAAGCATTAACAACGTGTGGACCCACCCTTCTAGGTAAACGTCCCATTAGCACGTGAGAACACCAGCAGGCCCTTTTTCAATTGACCCCCACAAATCAACACCACGGACCCCAAAAAACCAATGGGACCACCTTGCACGTGTAAAATCAAATCTCACGTGACCTTCTCCGTTAACAAATCTGAATTCTAAGAGCTTGTTTGGCAAAGACAAGTCTTTTGTCTCTTTGTGTTTTTTTTTAGGCTTTCGGGGGTGTTTTTAATGTTTGATAAAATTTTAAGAGTCGTTTATAAGCCAGGAATCGAAGAGCTTTGATAACTTATTATCCGCCAACTTAACTTTGATTGAGATTCATTTCAAACCAATTAAAAAGTTAATTAAATTTAACTTGATAAAACCTAATTAAAATATTTTTTTTAAAATAACATCATTTTATTTTGAAAAAACAAAACAACAATAATTTTAATTTTAAGTTAACTTGGTAAGGAGAAATAACCGGGTTTTTAAATTTATATATATATTTTTAATTTTATCATTATATTTTTTTTAAATTGTTTAAGTGTTTTTTTAAATTGATCCAATTAATTGAATAATATTGAGACAATTCTTACATAGTTGGTTAAATTTTAAATCTAAGTTAGATAAAAAATGAAGTAGAGATTTTTATTTTTATTTTTAATATTTTTCTTTTTATTTTGTCTTCGTACCTTTTGTACAAGTTGGTTGGATTATCTTTAAGTATGACAAGTCAACTAGATTATGTCAAATAACCCATACATAATTTCATCATAAAATAACTTATATAATTTGATTTTAAATCTAAACCAGATAAAAAAAAATAGATCACACTATTTTCTCTACCAATTTTATTTTAATATTTTATTTTCTACTAATTTTCTCTACCAATTCAATTTACACACATTTTAAATTACGAGCCACATAAAGAATCAAATCATAAAGATACATCCACAACTTACCAAACAAACCTTAGGCCAACCAAGGGTTCACGAAATCAAACTTTCCAAAGAGAATCAGAGAAAGGCACGAAGTAAAGACAAGAGGGCTTTAATATCCATAAAACCCAGAAAGATAACATAAACAAAACCGAAACAAATTTGAACCTGTTCTTGTTATTAAAAAAAGAAAGAAAGAGAGAAGGCACATGCTCCATCACCCTAACACACTATCACTACTACCATTAACATTGTGTTGAGCTGAACCTCCAAAAGCAACCAAACCCATCATCTATAAATTCAAGATTCTGAACATGGTGCCTGTTGATGATCATGATTAACAGGATGACTAAAAAATTGAAGCTCCTTCTTATCATAAATCTCCAAAGAGAAATCCCTTAACAATTGTGCACCACCACCACCACCACCACCAGCAGCACTTGATCCTGAGCTTGATGAACTCATTGACCCAATAGTATTAGGAGGTGACCCACCTGACCCCAATGACTCACCACCAGCATCACCGAAATCAACACTAACATTACCGGCCAATTGGACCCCAGGCTGCATAGCAGAAACAAAGCTAGATATAGGCCTCGCAGCCATATTAAAAAATGGAGTTGTACTAGTAGCAGGAAAAGCCCAAAATTGAGCCTGATTAGACCCACCAACACCGACACTACTCCCTTGTGGGAACACAAAGGTCCCCATTGGCCATAATGGCACCAACCCTTGTGGACTTGTAGAAGCAATAGGAGCCAAACCAGAAGAAACTGAATTTTGATGAGCTGCTTCAGTAAGATCAACAAAATCACTATTACAAGGTCTCTTACGTTTTTTCTTATGCACCAAACCATCAGCATCACTGTCTGCTGCTGCTGTAGCTGGTGATTCAGTTGGGATTTTTAATGTTCCATTGACAGAAACAGCAATAGCAGGTACTGTACCTGTACCTGTTGCTGCAATAATTGCTGGCTCTGCGTGTTCAAGCAACCATCTTATTGTTTCACCATCAGATTTGTGACCTAGCTCCCGAGTTAACTGAAAAATCCTGGCTGCACATGTTGCTGGCATCCGAACTCTGCGTCCTCGACCTTCTACCTTTGTGTGTCTGTCCTTTGTGTTTCTTTTCTGTGCCATTACTACTTGTCGTTGTTTTTGTACCTGATGGACAACAAGACAAGAATTTGAAGAACTGTTGTTGATTCTTCTAACGTTGTTGTCGTGTTCCTCAAGTTCTCGGCTTCCTTCTGGTTCTGTCAAGGTTTCTTCTTTGAGTTGGAGTGTAGTGGGATCGGGCTGGTTGGATACATTTGCAACGGTGATGCTATGTTCTTGGTCTATTTCTTCAATGGTGTGGTGGTGGTTTTGTGAGCCCATCGTCGAACAAGAAATTGAGAAAAACCCAAGATAAAATAAAATTGAACACCACCCAGAAAAGTTTGATGAAAACCCAGATAAAATCAGGTTTAATTTCAGAAAAATTCAAGAATTTCTTGAAACTCTGATTTTCAATTAGAAAAAAGTTTAGGCATGTGGAGGGTTTTTGACAATTTTCAGTGTCTCCTGCATAATATACTGTGTGGAAGATTAGAAGACAGAGAGAAAGCAACAGGGCCTTTCTTTGTTGAGTGGAAAGAAGAGAAAAAAATGGATAAAGAAACCGAGAGGAATTAGAAACCCTAGCCCCACTTATCTTCGTGTGAAGGAGGGACCCTCAAAATCAGTATTTATTTGAGGACGAAGAAGAATCAACGGCTGGGAGATTTGGGGTGGGGTAGATTCGTTGTTTAAATTTTACTAATTTAATATGCACGCAAAAATCTATATTCAATAGCTTTTCTAATTAAATTAATTAAATTAAAAGGATTTAAAACCTATTCAAAAAACATTGCAGCTCCATATTTATTTTTCCGTTATTTTTTTTCCATCTCCTTCTCTAATATTGTAATTTTACTTGTTGATATTTTAATTTTAATTTTAATTTTTTATTTTATTAATAAATCTTAATTTATCAATTTTTTTAATTTAATTTTCATTATTTGAATCTTTATTTTTTTCATGTTTTTTTTGCAATAGTTTCATTAATTTTTAATTTTATCATTCAATTTAAATTGATGGTATTATATTTTTTTAATTTGATTTCTAATTTCTAAGTTTTTTAGATTTTTTTAGATTATTATTATTCTCAATTTTACTCTTTAATCAAAATAATATTTTAATTTTTATATTAATTTTGATGTTTATTTTTTATTTTTTTTGCTTCTTTACTAAGTTGGTTTTTCTTTTTAAATTCATCCATTAATGAAATATAAAATTTATTTTATTTTTTAATTATGATACTTATTTTTAATTAATATTTTAAATTATTTTGAATAATTATGATTCTTTTTATTTTTTTAATATTTAATTAAATATAAATTAAAATTTACGATTTTTTTAAATTTAGTAGTTTGAGGATTACAAACTGAATTTCAAGTTTAAAAAATTAATATTTTTTTAAAAAATTAATATTTTTTTAAAAAATTATATAATTTTTTATTTTTATTGAGTAATTTTAATTTTATTATTTGAGTTATGGATTTAACCAGATATTTTGTGCTGACTCATCTTTTATTACCCAGTTTATTATATTATAATTATTTTTTTATATTATTTTTATTTTATTTCAGCAGCTAAATGTATTTAAAAAAAACTATATAATTTTTTTATTACCTAATTTTAATTTTATCATTTGAGTTATGGATTTAAAAAGATATTTTGTGCTGGCTAATTTTTTATTACTAAGTTTATTATATTATAACTATTTTTTATATTATTTTTTATTTATTTCAGCAGCTAAATATATATTTTTTTAATAAAAAATAATAGTTCAATCTCGAAATAAAATGCGAGTAGCTAGGACAGTCTTTTCATAAAAATTTTAAAATTATCTCTTAAAAAAGAAAATAAATGTTTTGAAATTTGAAGCTGAATTTTCTATGATACTGGATATTGATTTTTTAAACCAAACAAAATGATTTTTTTTTTCTGGTTACAAACAAATAAAGTCAGAAGGGCAGTAATCGTGACCGTTGATTCAAGGGTTCTTGCATCTAAAAATACAGTTCCATCAATTCCATCTAATAAAAAGAAATACAGAAAGCAAATGGAGGAGGGGATGGAGATATCGTCATCAACGCAGGCCGGTGAGAGCTCTTCCTCTGATATTGTATCTCGAGCTAGGAAATTGCTGTTTCGACGGATGCTAGTTGGAATCAAGGATGGACGGTTTTTCTTAGGAAGCTTTCATTGCATGGACAAACAAGGCAACATCATCCTCCAAGATGCAGTTGAATACCGTAACACCCATCGATCCTCTCCTTCTCCAATGGAACAACGCTGCCTTGGTCTCATTCTCATACCTTCCTCTTGTCGAACTTCTTGTCATGTCGATTGCTCTATTGAAGAACAGCTCTCCCTTTTGAAGTTTCAATAAATCTTTCTACTTTCTTGTTATTTTAACAATCAACTAGTGAATTTTAATTTTACTGGGTTATTTCTTTCTTTATTTGTGATCGTTATTGATTGATTTATGTGGGTTCTTTTGTGATTGTTCTTCAGTGTTATGTTTGTGATTGTTTCATGTGGGTTCTTATCATTATTAGAAACTACTACCGTATACTGTATTTATGATTGTCAAAATAGATTGAATGTGGTGGCCGAGGCCTTGAGAGCAGGAAATTAAACATGAATCAAAAGCCCAGGAAGGTTATGAATCCAGCATGTGCTGGACGCAATTCTTGTCCATCATAGAAGAGGAGAAGCGATATGTACAAGAGGGAGAGTGGATTAGATTCTTGGAACCGAGTGGCCCTTCCATTAGGTGAAGGGATTTCTCTACCCAAGCCGCCGCTGACCGCCTGCATCATTCAAACAGGCTATCATATCATCATGCTTTTGATTATTTATTTGATTAATTTCCAGCCTGATAGTTGTTCCAAATGATGTGCTAGATTCAGTAATCTAAATCATGATTCCAGGAAAAGGCATCGTGAACAACCATTGCTCGTCTTGAATGTTAATGAAGGAGTTACCCTGTTGTTAAAGTGTTTTTCATATCCTTACGTTTTTCTAATTCATAAGAACACGCGCGTCTTCGGGCCTTGACCTCTCAGAAGACCTTAAGACGCCGTAATCGGCTTCTATCTGTTGCCAATTTAGCTACAACATGGTAATTTGATACCTGCAACAGGTGGGGCAGCATTCTTCAGGTTAATATCTGTGATCTAAAAGAGATAACTTCATCGAGCCAAGAAGGTAATTCGATACCTGTAACAGGTGGGGCAGCATTTTTCAGGCATATCCTGGTTAATATCTGTGATCTAAAAGAGATAACTTCATCGAGCCAAGAAGATTGTTCAAAGGCTTGAATAGAAGTGTGATTTTCAGCACAATCCAAGTATGCGTAAGATTATACATTTCAGAGGATGACAGAAGATGGATAGACATTGTAAAACATACCGATAATTAAGTTTCTAATTTTGCGCTGATCAGCAAAGCAGTATCATCTTTAATCATTTCTTATGCATGTTGAGATAACATGTAATTAGCCAGGCACAAGACACCAATTTGAGAGAGAGGCCAAGTTTGGCATTGTGGTACAGCCATGATTTTTGAATTTTATTTATTTTTAAATTTAATTTTATTTATTTTTTTTAATGTGTCAATATAAAAAATAAATATATAAAATACTATTTTGATATATTTTGAAGTTAAAAATATTTTGAAAAGTAACTGTTAATATACTAGAAGAGATGGGTGATTTTTTTGTCTATTTTAGAGTATAATTGCGGTTGTTTTTTAAAGTGTTTTTTTATACTAAAATGTATTAAATATTTTTTTTATTTTTTAAAATTATTTATTAGATTAATGAATCAAAACAATCCAAAATATAAAAAAATCTAAAATATATAAAAAAATTTAAATTTTTATGAAACATGTTCTGCATGGCATTTCCAAATGGTGCTTTTATCCTTGTCTTGCTCAAGTTTATGTATGTTTAGTAATATAATGTAAATTACTTTTTAATTTTTTTAAAATAAAAAATATTATTTTAATATATTTTTAAATTAAAAGTACTTTTAAAAATAAATATTACTACACTAAAAGAGTGAGTGACTCTATCCTCTTCTTGCTCAAATTTATGTATGTGTGTTTGGTAATACAATCCAAATTATTTTTTAATTTTGTATCAAAATAATACTTTTTTTAATTTTAATTTTTATAATAATATATCAAAATCATCAAAAAACATAAAAAATATTGATTCAAGTAAAAAATAGTTTGGAAAGAACTTTAAAAAGTATATTAACCATAAAAACAAAATCTTTTAATTAATGATTTATTCAACTTCTCATATCACTTTTTTTTTGTACTAATCATTCTATAAATGCTTTTTACTTGATTTTCATTTTTGACTTATATACTAATAATTAAATAATAGATTTTTGGTATGTCTAAAAATTAATTGAATAATACATATTTCCTAACATGAATAAACACACACTTATAATAAATGTAATCCCATGTAAATGTTTCATGCAGCGCGTCCAACACAGTATGACTTGGTTGTTACAGGTAATCAATAAGGTTGGTAAACTTAGAATAATTTAGATCAATACAAAATAATAATATTATTTTTAAAAAATTAAGATAATATTATTTTATTTTTTTAAATAATAATATTATTTTGTCTTAGTTTAACTAGATTTTACTTGGATTTTAATTCAATTGACCAGATCAATCAAGTTTGATTACCACAATTATAATTTAGTTTGATATAAAATTGATTTAATCTAGATATTAAATTACTATATTGAGCCAAGTTTGATAACATTCGTTAAAAGAATAATGATTTTTTTTAATGAATGAAAATTTAACTACACGAGGTTTCTATTATTTCACAATTCAAAATTTTTTCTTGTTATGAGAAAGATAATTTGAACTCAATTGTTTTTAAATAAATAAAAAAGATATTACTAGACTATAAAATTCATCAACTACCTCAAATAAATTTGTGAACAAAATTAATTACTTGCAAATTGAGTTTCTGTTAATAATTTTGCATTGAGCGCAACTTATTTTTAATGAAAAACTATGTTCACCGTAAAAAATTGTTAAGAAAATTATTTTCTCGATTTTGAATAATTTTAATATAATTTCATTAAAATCTGTGATGAATTGAAATGGAAAGATATGGGGGAGAATCTTTACCATTTTAGGTTCAATTAAGAGAAAACACACTTTATGAACTAAAGCGAAACTTACTATGTACTTGGAGGACTAATTTGAGATTTGTCAAAAAATTGTCCTTCAATATTACAAGACAAGACATTAGTCACTGCTTGGTAATGTCAAACATGTCAACTCCAGCTTCAGTGTCCTTAGTACATGTTCCCTGCAATATTTTCTGACTTGCTAAAATCAATGGCTTATAAAAGGGCAGCTAAGGAAACTGTTTCTTTCATTCTTTGTGCTTCACGTAAAAGAATGTAGTTATCAAGAAGTAATAATATGAGCAAGATTAAGCATTCTCTGAAATGGGTTCGTTTAGACAGCATTCAAAGATGCAAAAAGTTGAAAATTTTCAAGGAAATCCATGCACAGTTGATAACATCAGGGGTTGTCTCTAATGATTTGGTTGTCAACAGGGTTGCTGAGTTTTTTGCAGAAGGTCCAAACTTTGCAGATTATGCATACGATTTTTTGAGTCAAAGTGATTGGAATCCTTTCCTTTTAATTCATTGGTTTCTGGTTATGCTCTTTGTGATAGGCCCAAGACTGCATTTTTGGTTTATAGAAGGATAGTGAAAGATGGATTTTTGCCTGATATGTTTACTTTGCCTGCTGTTTTGAAATCATGTGCGAAGTTTATGGGGGTTGATGAGGGTAGGCAGGTTCATGGGGTGATTGTTAAGATGGATTTTGTATGTGATATATATATTGAAAATTCTCTTGTTCATTTTTATAGCGTTTGTGGGAGCTTGGATGATGCTAGCAGAGTGTTTGATGAGATGCTCGTGAGAGATGCGGTATCTTGGACTGGAGTTATATCCGGGAATGTAAGTGCAGGCTTGTTTGATGAGGCTGTAGGTTTGTTTTGGAGGATGGATGTTGAGCCAAATGCTGCAACTTTTGTTAGTTGCTTATGGGAGAAGGGGTATTTGAGTTTAGGGAAGGGGATTCATGGCTTTATCACTGAGCGTGGGTTTGGATTAGGTTTGGAGGTTAGCAATGCTCTCATGGATATGTATGTGAAGTGTGAGTCTTTGCCTGAAGCGAAACAAGTGTTTGATGAGCTTCCTGAGAAAGATATTGTTTCTTGAACCAGCATTATTTGTGGAATGGTGCAATGTAAATTTCCCGAGGTTTTGGAGTTGTTTTGTGATGTGCAAAGCTCTGGTATTGAGCCTGATGGGATTATACTTACCATTGTGCTTTCAGCCTGTGCCAGTCTTGGAGCTCTTGATTATGGCAGATGGGTTCATGAGTACATCGACCATAAGGCCATTAAATGGGATATTCAAATTGGAACTGCTATGGTTGGCATATACGCAAAGTGTGGCTGTATAGAGATGGCAATGCAGATCTTCAGTGGAATGCCTCAGAAGAATGTTTTGACATGGAATGCAATGCTAAATGGCTTGGCTATGCATGGTCATGGCCAGAAGGCACTTCGACTTTTAGAAGAGATGGTTAGGGAGGGCATGAGGCCAAAGGTGACATTTCTTGTCACTTCGACAGCCTGCCGCCACTGTGGCTTGGTTGGTGAAGGGCGTCGTTACTTTCATTGGATGCAAAGTCAGCAATATAATCTTCCTCCGAGGTTAGAACACTACGGATGCATGGTGGACTTACTTTGTAGAGCTGGACTCTTGGATGAGGCATTAGAATTGACAAAGACTATGCCCATGCTACCTGATGTTCGAACAATGGGAGCTCTTCTTAGTTCGTGCAAGGCAAATGGAAATGTGGAATTCCCCCGAGAAATATTAGACCGCCTTGTGGAGTTTGACTCTCATGATAGTGGGGTTTATGCGCTCCTCTCTAATATACATGCTATCAATCAAAGATGGGCTGATGTAACAAGAATAAGAAGATTGATGATGAGGAAAGGTATTGAAAAAACCCCTCTGTCAAGTGTTATAGAGGTGGATGGTAAAGCTCATGAATTTATTGTTGGAGATACAAGGCATCCTCAAGACAAGCACATTCGTTTATTTTAAAAATCCGTCAGATCAAATCTTTCTTGAAGAGTATCTTGAACAGCCATTCTTGACATGATCACACTTTTGTGGCAAGCGCTGTTTTCAATGTTTTTGTTTCAAATTCTCACAACTGATGCATTTAATTCATGCTTTCTTAAAAACAAACTGCTTAACTTGTATGAAGGGACACTGGGACTGTGATCATGGCCTATATCTCTTGTATGTAATTGTATATTGGAAGAGCAAGGTGCTTTCCAAAATATCTAACAGAACAAATTTTGTGGTACTCGTTAATTTTTAAGAAGATAATCCCTCCAAGAAAGGGAAAAAGAAAAGGGCTGAGGTTAATAACTGTTGATTTGAAGACTATGTGGATGATAAATTATGTCACAATAGAATTATGGATTTGAAGGCTATGTAGATGATAAATATGTCAAATTACAGATACGGATCATTGAAATTCTGTTCGCGGTATAAGGCCAAGCATTTTTTCACCCATTCGTGTTATATGTGGCCAGCCTCCTAGTGTTTATGGTAAAGGAGATGAAATCGCCATGATGAATGATCTTAAAAGTTAGAATCATATTGGTACTCTCTCACTCAGTTTTGGAATCTATAAAAATGGTGCAATTACTAAAGTGGCTTTAATAAGAGAAGTCTGAAGTATTATATTCTTAGCATGTTGAGGCTTGTATGTAACTGTTATCGATGAAGTTTTCCAGTTTGATTCCTGGGTTTGATATAAACATTATTGTTGAACTTGTAACCCATGCTTATCCGTCACTTTTTGGATGTTTGATCGAGTGATTAAGCTTTCATTCTCCCATTTTAATAACAATGTCCACAGCAGGTTAGAACAAAATGATTGATATTCAAACCATTTATGTGAATACCCCATTTCTTTTCTTTGTGCTTTGTTTAGAGACTTGAGAGTCCTTAGGTGCTCCTCCTTTTGCCCATGTCTTTCTTACACATTTATCAAATTAATAATGGAGAAAGCCAAATAAAATTCAGGATCAGCATGAACCGTGGCCAAGTCCCTGTCACATGGAAAGTGATGAGCAATTCCAGTTAATTCCTGGCACCTGTGTTTTTCCTGTTCTTTGTTAATTGGACAATTAATTTTTTTTTTGTTGTTGTTATTCCCTGTGCAGGAGACTTCGCATTTCTATCTTTTCTAATGATTGCACAAGGTATAAAGGGGCCAATTTGCTAGAGTGATGCTGAACTAGAAGGAATGATGTGGTATTTAGGAGATATGATCTGAGCGAATGGCAGTGGATGGTAATACATTTTCTCTAACTCATCAATTACAATCTGGCACCTTGTTTTCGGTTCTGAAATTTTCAAAGTTCACCGAATTATAATCCAACAATAAGATTGGCTACTTCTATAGTTGTTTCTTGCTGATATGAGAGCTTTGAAAACGAAATCCTTGCAGGATGGAGATATTTAAAAAAATTGAAAAGGCTTGCTTTGGTCCTTATCTAGCAAACTATCCATTAATTGGTCGTCAGCATCAATGTTTAATTTTTCAAGACATGCCATTCTTGCTGATATGAGGCTCTTTTCTGGAAAATTGGAACTGGATTAGTGGTTTGTGGGTCTCTTTCATTTACCCAAAAAAAAGAGCATCATCTTTTCTCTTATAGTAAATGCCATTCGTTTTTTTGTTGGATAACCTAGTGGGAACTCTTCATAAGATGCGAACCTCTGATAAAAGTTATGCGAACCATTGAAACGAGTTAACAATGTCATCAAGTTTGTGTGTACTTGGCATTAACATACTAGATTACCACTTTAAGTCAATTATATGGTTGTTCTTCTGCTAAAATATTTGCAGTGTATGCTGTACAATGTCTAAAATGTTTTAGAGAAGATCATGAGCTGACCGGAAAGTTCTGAAATTATTAACTGAAGGAATAACTTGGCTTACCTCTCTTTTCTTTTGGTAATTCCCTTCATATACATGTACAATTCTCTTGACTGCATAGTGCATAGCTTAATATGGCGAATTCCACAATCAGAGACGGTAAAATGGTGAGTTAAACTTCAACAGTTTTCTGGTTTAGAGCTGTATATCTCCACTTTGCCTTCTCCACAAAGTCAGCATCCAGGAATTGAGCAATGAAAGCCCAAAACCTGTAAGTGTCCTCAAAATTGGCCAGGACTCCAAGTGCAACTGTAACAACTGTTATTCCAAGATCAGCCTTTTCTCTTCTTTTGTTTGTTACAGTTCCCTTTGCTCCATTCACCCTCTTCTCTAGAACACTTGCCTTTTCCTCTTCGTACTCGTCTGAGAATGAGATATGATGTAAGAATCCGTAGCTAAGAGATATATTGCTTCGATCAGCTAGTTTTTGTACAAGAGGAGCCTCAACCTTTTCTCCTTTCCAGTCAAACAGATTGAAGGCTAATGCAGGTCCTCTATCAAACTTTACCCTTGGACCATATATTCTAACAAGGGGAACTTCCTCCGTGTTTGGATGCTTGAGTTTCAACAAAGCATTCACCATCCAATTTATAAGGCACCTTGATCTGTTACTTATCCGTGTCAGTCCCAATGAATCAACCTGATCCAACCCCCTGCATTCAATTTCCAGGATCCCATTTCCTTGTAGCATTACTTCAGCAGGCTTCCCTGATTCCACAATCTCTGAAGTTTTTGATACTTCCTGTTTTGCAGTTGTTCCTGTAGTTTGAGACTCAGAGGTTTCTCCTTGTTCTACTCTTCCAGAATGCATTGTCTGGCTGGATATAGGGCCTGAGAAAGAGTTAGATGAGTCTAATTCATCTTCTTGTAATCTCAACTTGGATAGATGTTCAAAGTCTGAATCGGCACCAGAAAATTCATCCAGTAACCGAGACATCTTCTTTGCTGGGACAAGACTTACCATTCCAGCACTCACAGAATCTTCTAGGAGGGGAACAGTAGATTTCTTGACGAAGAGGCATCCAAATCCAGACGGATTTTCCCCAAAAATCTTGTAGAAGGAACAAATGAGGAAGTCTGGACGAATGAGAGAGAGGCCGAAGCTGTCCATGTCTTTTGGTCCCAATGCGCAAGCATCAATCAAGATGTGCCAGCCATTCTCCTTTGCTATGTTCATCCATAAATATGGATATCTGGCTCCAGTCATTCTAGAATGAAGTGGGAAGACAAATAGTCCCCTCTTCGTCTTCTTCCTTTTGCTTTTCATCTCAACCATTTTCCTCAATTTTGCTGATTGAATCCTTAACCTAGGCCACGAGAACTCTGCTGACATGACCTGGGCTCCTTTCTTCTCAGAGCTATTAATCATTGCTTCCACTGCCTCACTCTCATAGTCGTACACAGTCAGAAGCTTCCGGCTAGTCTTGAAAGGGTAAGACTCTGCTAGAAGTTTGAAAGCTGATGTTCTGTTTGCGGTGAAAACCATAGAGTAATCATTTTCAGATATATTAAGAAAACTCATGATTCTTTTCTTCATTGCAGATTCTAAAGCTGATTCTTGGCCACCATGAAGTAGCTGTGTCTTTAAATTCCCTGTCTTGTAGGACACACTGAAGAAGGGAATATGCACATTTTGAGGAGAAGGGAGCGGAGGAGAAGAAGCGGAAGGGAGAATTTGTTTTTCCGAGTCATGTTTTTGCAGCTGGGCATAGGAGAAGAGGCCTATGCCGATATAATCAAGGCAGGTGTGGTTGGAGAGTGCAAGATGATTGTATTCTTGTGCTCTTGTTTGATCAACTTGATATGTATCTGAGTACTGTGGATGTACCTTGATGAATCCATTGAATGATTCTTGCAAAGAAGGGAGAGACTCGGGATTTGTGAAATGAGTGTTTGGGAAGATAGAGGAAGTCGTCGTCTTAGCAAAGTTATGGCGACATGTTGCTGATGTGCTTCTAGGCTTGCTGATTTTGTTAAGAGGCTCAGAAAAGCCAGGGATGGGGCTTGGACAGCAGCCACTAAGGCATGCTTGAGACACTTCTTTTAAGCAACGAGGCTGCATCTTCTCTCTGCTATATCCTCTTAACACTATCGGTATTTTCTCATTGTTTCTAGCTCCCTTTCCACTCTCTTGTTGTTTGTGAGTTTCCCTGTTATCAGCTTTGTAAGGTTAGTTTATAAGAAGATTTTTTTATTTGCTTACAGTACCTTGGGTGTTTTAACTTTACTGACAGGGACACGATGCCTCCTTTAGCATCACACGTATGAAAACTTTGAACAAGTCAGATCTCTTGAAGATGTCCATGTCTCACATTTTTTACACAGTTGACCATGTTTACAGCTTTCATATGCCAACGCCATTTTTATTACTTGCTAGCTTGATGCATGCTTCATACCATCACCTCATACATTATCATTGGAAAATCAATCAGAACCACACAGATATTAGATCCTCAATAATTATCTAAAATCATCCAGGTATGCCTTCCTTGTCCACTGGAAATCACTGTATGCAATCACACACGCAAGACTAATTTCTGACTAGGCATGACAAAGCCACAAATTGCTTTCTATTGACTTTCTGAGTAGAACACCACCATGTGGGCATTCAAGTTGAACCATGATGCCATTTAATTACGTTTTGCTGTCTTTCTGTGTTTAAACCTGTTACCGGCTACACCGAACAGGGAAGTTCTGATAAGGTATTTCCTTGATTGTCTTCACCTATATTTTTTGTTTCGTTACAAATTGTCTTAGCCTCCTTGAAAGGTAGGAAATGCGTACTAGAAAGCAACAGGCATAAGTGGAAGACAAAACTGCTTTTTTATTGGTTTGCAGCAATCATGGCTGAAAAAAAAGCTTCTTTAGCGTGCTTGTCAAGTGAGTTGCTTCGTGTTTAAGGCTTAGCTTTGCAGAAAGTGCTACCCCCATTGGGCCAGGCCATTTCTTCTTCAGCTAGCGCATGGTGAGCTGTGTCCATTATATGTGTGCCAAATGTCCTTGCCAATGATTGCCATCCTTGGTTGCTTTAGCTGTTCCAAGTTTTTTCTTCTTTTGGGGTCTCCTCCTCCTCCTTCCTCCTTCCTCCTTCCTCCTTCAGGTAATGAAGACTAGAAATTCCCTTTTTATGATAAAAGAAAGTGAGGATGGCATTATTGGTCCTTGGAAACATAAGAAAAAAGCAGTCAAAAAGCTCAGCGGGAGACTTTTTTTCCAAGTTTCATAATCATGATTACTCCCTTCTTTACATTTGAATGAATGTTGATTTGAGGACTGAGAATCAATGCCCTAATTGAATTGAATTTCAGATTTCATTCCACCTGGGCTGCTTTTATGAAGCATCACCTCTCCCAGGTTCTCGAAGAAGAAGAATTAACTGAATAAAAAACATAAATTGCCTATGCAATTTCACCTGAAGGATCTGTGAGCTTTAACCATTTTTAAGTTATTATTAAATATATTGCTTCCATCTGCCCAAAAACAAGGGCGAAGCTATGGATGCACTTGGCCTTACATGACCAAGCTGCGCTGTCTCCAACAACCTCCTATTCACCTGGTCTTTATGGGGTTTTTTCAGGTGGCGGCTTAAAAAATTCTAGTTTGATCTGGTCAAATCAGCCACAATTAAAATCAAAATTAAGTAGGTATAAATCAAATTAATTAAGTTTTATATTCTAACAAAAAAAAATATAAAATTAAAGGCTAAATTCTTAGTTCTAGCTGGATTAAAAATCTAAAAAACCAATCCAAAACCGGTTCGAGTAAAGTTAAACCAGAATTAAAAAAACAAAAAAACCAAAACCCTAATTAGAATTTGGCGGGTTTTGCCGAAGGAAAGAGCCGGTTGTCCCTTTCTTGTTAAATGGCAGCTAGGAGGCAGCAACAATGGGGTCGCAAGGCAGCTAGGTTTTTCAAATTATAAGAATATATATTATTAATGATGTCATTTCATATGAAAATGACACATAAAAGTTGAAAGAAATTTCACAAGAGATGGATTGATCATGTTTAAGGCGAAGGACCCATTCTAACAAGTCTTACGCGCTTAAGTTGTAATATATCAATTCATGCTTTCAATTTTTGGTCGTCATTCATGATAAATGGCCGACTCCATATATTTTCTAAACTAATTCCATGGCGGCTCTCGATTCTCGTCTCATATTATAGCAAGCCTTCTTTTGTTCGTCCTCTGCATTCTTATTATTGGCTATACATCTCGCGCTATGAGTTGTAATTTGTTTTTTAAAAAATATTCAAAATATAAGCTATTTTCACATATTTTTTTATATAAAAAATTTAAAATATATATTGAAAAAACTATACAAGTATCTAATTAACTAAATTAATGATTATCATTATAAATAAATTAAAAAATCATTAGTAATAACCAAAAGAAAGATTAAAAACCTTAATGTATATCAAAATATTCAAACACGTAAAAATAACATATTTATCCAACTATACTTACTAAACTTATTTAAATCAACATTGAAATTTCTATCTTCTACATAACCAAATCCTGAAAACGATCGCCCAATAGTATGTGATTCTTCTTCAATTCATCTCTCTTGAATTGTCCATGCCCCCCCACCCCCCCAAGAGCGTTGGTGAGGGATTTATTTTTTTTATGCCGTGAGTTTATTTATTTTAAATGATTTTTGAAGAAATAAGTCATGAAATAACGCTAATTACTCCCCAGCTACCATGAAACTTTTCGGTAGGCGAGGGGGCGAAAAGCAGCTGGGGAGCTGATGCTCCTCCGATTTGAATATTGAAAGGCAGCTGAGTTGCCTTGGCATGTAGCAGCATAACTTTATACACAGATGGTTTCCTTCTGCTTTTATATATATGCATATATGCTGGAAGAGCCCCATCATGTCACTGTTTCAAGTTGAATCTCTCCTTATGATCACCATAGTAAAACAAAAATAAGACCATGAATTAAGTTTGTGCATCATTGATAGTGATTTTTGATAGATACTACTGAGATTTCTTATAAATTTGAATCCCAGATTTCTTAAAAAATTCATAGCGAATCGTTAGGCCATGCCTTCCTCTCTTATGAATATGTATTTATTTTGGTTCTTGATGTTTGATTTTTCATAAATATAAATTCATTTTGATCAATGAAATTATTTTTGTTATTATTATTATTGTATTTTGTACAATATACCAAAAGGGGTCGTAAGCTAAAGCCAAGGCAGGTCCTAGAAAAAAATAAGATGATTCTAATGATATGATGATGATACAAAAAATAAGATGATAAAATAATCATGAAAATAATAAAAAGAATGGTAAAATGATGATGACAGTGGTAATAAGATGAATATAGCAATTAAAATAATTGAATGATATTATTAATGTATTGCTATCCATGAAAATATTTAATGAAATTTTATATCTTGAAAATATAAATTGAGTTTGAAGTTTGACTCTAAAATATTTTTCACTTGACTAATTTTCTTATAAAATATTTTATAAGAAAAAAAATAAAAAATATATATTTTTTAATTTTTTAAAAAATAAATATCTAGAATATTTTACATCAAACAAACAAATAAAAAATAAATTTTATTAATTTTACTATGGTTTTATACTAATCAGAACTAGCATGCTGTTACATGTAACTTTGTAAGGAAAAACATGAATTGCATTGATTATATTGTGATTAAATATTTTTTTATTATCTTAAATAGAAGTCATTTTGCCAACACATAGAATAACATAAAAATCAAGAGAATTAAAATGCAGCCCCTTTAAAATCTTGATTTCAAGAGTTTAAAATCATATTTTATATAAATTAATTAGATACAAGTAAATAAAACTCATAAAATAAGGAGAAAATAGTATATTATTGAAATAAATAAAATTTTCTTAAAAAATAACCAGATTTTTGTGTGGATGAATTTGTAAAATCTCAAAATTACATGGGATCAATTTAAATCTCAAACCTATAAAGCAGGTAAATTCATAGCCCATAAGCATAAGAAGCAGGCCCTTAATTTGTGGCCTGGCCTATTTCAAATGTATGTTGTTGAGCCCATAATCAGAAAGCCCACATGACCTTCTAACCAAATTTATACATCTTCAAAAACTAGACCGTAAGCTTCCTTCTTCCCTGCCAAAAACATCAGTAGCTGCTGCCGCCATGGTTCTCAAGTACGTCCCTCTCTCTCCAATTCGTTTTCGTTCCCATGTATGTGTAAATGGGTTGTATTTTTCTTCTTTTTTTCTTAACGGGTTGTTATTTTTTCAAGTGTTTAAGCAGTCTATGAATTGTTGGATTCAATTTGAGTCGTCTTGGCTTTGTTTGAAATATATTACAATCTGAACATCTGATGTAGAGATCTAGAACCTTCGTTAGGTATGACAATACAAGGTCAAAAAAGTGATTTTCTTTTGTTTTACAGAGCTTAAAAATGCAAGTTTTAAGCTTTTTGGTGATGGAATTTCCCACCTTCAATCCTTTAATTATGATGACTAAATTTATAAATTTTTGGTGAATGGAATAATTTTAAATTATGTTTCAAGTGAGTCTTTCAATTATTCTCCGGAATAAGACCAAGTAATTTGCTATATTGCCCGAGTCCTCGGCTCCTTGGTAGAGCATTAAGCTATAATCTATGTTTGAGTGTGATTGATGCAGTGCAGGAAGATAATAAAGTGAAAACACAGTGAAGTAAAAGCAGAAATATTCTCCTTTTCAGCCTCATGAAAAAATAATTACTTGTTTCTCTTCGGTTTTCTTCTCTCTCAGATTTCTGTTCTTTGCTGATTGATCAAGCAAACCAGTAATTATACGCTTGGAGAACCGCGTTTTTCAGGTAAACTATATGTCCATTTCTTCTTAACCATTTTTTCTCCATTGTGGCTTTTCTGGTTATTAATTTGTTGTCATTTAATTACATGGGTAATTCATGTTTCCTGAATTAGTTCTCTATCTGCATCTCCCCGGTTTTGAGTCTCTTAATGGGAGTGTATAGTTTTGGCATTTGAAAATTAAGAAGATGATCTGCCATACTGTTGGATGCTGATCCATACCTGTTTAAAATGAGTCTTCCTTTTTGTATTCACTGGTTTCCTTTCTGTTCATGGATGTAAGATAGGTTGGAGTTCTAAATCTTGTTATAGGTGTTTCTTGAAGCAACTGTAACATTATTATTGATATATTAAGAGGATGTTGGAATCCCACTGTTCGCTGTATGTGTTTTTCAGCTTCTCCAGATCCATTAAATTCTTAAAGGAGTGAATTGATTCTGACTTCTTCTTTATCAGATATTGTGTTTACGAGATTTGGTGCAAGATTTTGATGTCATTAGCATCGTTAGTACTTTTTTATGTTGAATGCAATGATCGAAAATGATAGAAAGGTATATCTGTGTTAGAATGTTAGATGGTCAAGGCAGTTCAAATTTCAAATTTGATAAGATGTTTAACTGCTTGTTTTTATATGTCAATCCTTCGCACGTATTATGAATCTGGGCTCTGTTTCTGTTCCTGTTAACAACAGATTAGGAGAAGTAGAAGACCTTGTTACTTAGGTCAAAATGCCAAGTTGATTACAATGTTTTGGCACGACATTCCAACTTACTTGGTTCCTAAAATTTAAATTTGGTAATGCCCGGTTGAATTAAATTTATGTTGTTAGTTTAAAATTTAAATTTGATTTATATAAATATTGTAATTTAACTAGTTGCATTGAAGTTTTTTTTTTGAATTAATTCAGGTCAATTAATTGATGAATCAGGTTTAAAAACTATGCTAAATGTATTACTTAACAAAATTATAATAAAAATAATAATATTTTTAATATTAATACTATTAATTATAATAAAAATAATAATATTTATAATACAAATAATTATGATGCTGATTATGCTGGGCATTACTCGTCTGCCTGCCAAATGCTACTCGATTTGTTGAATTAAAGTGACAACAAGATCTAAATTAATTTAATTCTCATCATTTTGGCGAGAATTACCGATGAAAAAAAATATAACGGGAACATGCACGGAAGATTTCACAATGCAGGGGCATGGATGAACATTATGAAGCTTAAGGGGGTAAAATAAAACTATGAAAACCCAACAGGGCTGCAATATTTTTGATAAAACAACATCAGATCTATATTTTTCCATGTATTTATTTATATACACATATCGACGAAGAAGAAGAAAGAGTGTTGTGGTGGAGCTCGCGATTAAAGAAAAAGGACCCAAAACTTCCAATTTCCCAGTCAGAGTCTTCATTATACCTCTAGGGTTTGTTTCATTTTCTTCTCCCTATCACATACAATTGTGTTTTCTTGCTTTTTAACTTTTACAACTTGCAAAGGCTATAACAAGAAAACAACAAGTGCATGCATGGAAGGTGTTTGATAATATTCGCAAGAAATTAATGTTTTTTGTAAACTGCTCATCTCATCTCAATCTCATGTTCTTGAAAAAAAGAAACTCATGCATACTGTACTGAAAGAGTTGCTGTCGGATTTAGGACTTGTACTTATTGTGTGCTATAGTCTGCTGTATAGGCTGTTAAAAAATGCTGCCGCAGAAGATGAAGAAGGCCATCACAGATAACCCAAAGCAGCTTGCCAACTTAATTGATCTTGTAAATTTACCTTCTACACTTAGAGATTTTGTGGGTCAGTCTCAGATTTCTCATTTGGGCTGTTTCATGCGTGTCTGGTCCTATATCAAAACCAACAACCTCCAGGTACTTTTTTTTAATCTCATCTTTTGCTTATGTTTTTATGCTAATTGGAAGTAATGTTCTCAATTACATGAATTGCTAATACCCATCAATAAAAGAAAGACTTCTTTTTTTTCGTTTTTTCTTAAAAAAAAGAAATATTCTTAATCTTGTTCATCTAATTCTTCAAACTTTGCGTTGTCATAGATAAATATATATATGTAATTCACTGTTGCGGTGTTTCAGCTAAAATGGGACCTATCATTTGATTGCGTGAAAAAGGTCGCTCATTTTGTTATTTATTAACCTTAACGAGATGAACTTAAATTCTGCATTTTTCTTGTCATTTTGAGAACAAAATATAAGGATATGTAGGAGCTGCATCATAACATGTCTCAACCGATTCTAATTGTGCAAATTGTATGTATCTTTGTTATTATTTTACTTTCGGTTTTATTAATGTTATTCTTTTAACTAACTCTTTGCCAAAACTGTGTGGTGTATGTCATTTAGGATCCAAACAACAAGAATGTGGTCAATTGTGATGAAAAGTTGAAAAGTATCTTGCTGGGCAAACAACAGGTTGAATTGGTCGAACTTCCTGCGCTGATCAAATTGCATTTTCCCAAACAGAAAAAGTAAAGTTGCTGTTTGGGATCTAGATGCCTATCTTGCTACAATGTCGCTTCACCTAAATATCTTGATGTTTCACGGTGCAGCATGCACTTCATGAGTTTTATCACTTATGAATTTGTGACCTATTCAATATAAAGTTCAAGCTTTCGTTCTTTTTCTAGAATTTGTTATTATAGGATTTCTTTCATTTCTTTATCTATTTTGTATCAGACTTGTCGATCTAATATGCAATGCTAATCCTTTTCCTCTGGAATAGAGGGAATCCGTTGAACATATTGTTTAATATCATCTCGCAGCTCATCAAAACATTTTGACTAGAATTATTCATATCAGTGGATTTATGTTATTTTTGTGAAAGAATATAACAATAGAATCACTTCTTCAATTTGAACCCTTTTAGACTGTTGCTGTTTTTATATAGTTATTATGATATACCTTCCCGATTCCGATCCAGTGATGGCATTTTGTCTATTCTTCAGATTTCCCTGAACAAGCTTCATAAACACTTCAACGGGGGTGGCACAAACCCTTGAAACAATGGCAGATGCCATTGATAAAGGTATAGATATCCTTATTAGGAGGCCTTATTCATTTCTATGATAAATAGGGAGGTTGTTTTTGGAGTACACAATACCATGGCAGACATCTTCTCCATATCCATGTCTTGATAGAGCTATTGCTAAGAACATATAAGAGAGTCTCTCTCATTTTTGTCCTGTGATTGGAAGCTAGGAAAGGTCAAGAAAAAACAAAGGGCAGTTGGCAAGAGATGCAACTTCATGTTATGAAGACGAGCAAGTCACAAATACCTTATGCTTAGGCCATAATAAGAGGGCTACTCAATGTTTGCAAGTTCAACTAAGCTATAAGGAGGAGCCTTCAGTGGTTGGCTCATTTTCCTAGCTCTTATAAGAAAAGTCATTCACCTCTGAACTTGAATTGGCATTCAATTTCAGACAAGGTTGGTTGTCAATTGTTATATATTATTATTGAAGTGGAATGTTTCGTTGATTTAATTATAGACTAGATAGACAAAGCAAAACTCAAGAAGAAGTGTCATGGTTTTTTCATGATAATCAACAACATTCGAGTTCAATCAATCATGATTGATCAATATCATCAACCAGGATGGACTATTATTAATTAGAAAGATCAATTACAGTGTCTGTATAATCGATCAATTATAAATTACATATATTTTTATTACTTTCAATGTTTCTAATATTTATTTTTATTACAGGGATGAATTGTTTGTATCTAGATTTGAGCATTGACTTGAGCTCAAGTCCTTCACAAATAAAGAGTAATAACGTGTAGCGTTTAGTAAATTCAATTATAAACTAGATAGATAAAGCAAAACACAAGCAAAATTTTTGTAGTGTCACAAGATTTTCTCTTCGATAATCGACCATCAACTAGGACCCATCGTCAACTAGAATTGACCAATCACAATCTACTGTCAATTAGAGTTGACCAATCACAACTAGAACCGATCGTCAACCAGGATCCACCATGATCAATCAATTATCCAGTAGAAGCTGTATGAATTATATCAGTTGCATATGAATTTTTCTTCCTAGTTAAGTTACAGGATCTTAACTTGATTTTCCTACTTGGAAGTTATAATTCATGTTTGGATTCGAAAGAACAGGTTTAAGTTATTACACAAACAACTTTATGTTTTATTTTAAAACTCAAAATGGAGGATTTTCTCTGCACTTTCAGGGTATAATCTTTTGGATTTGAGAACCCTTGGTTGAATCTTCTTGGCTATGGCTATGGCCTCCTTGAATTATTGGAGCAAGGAAGAATGTTGATCAATGTGAATGACAAGGAAGGTTGCATCTGATCGGCCTGTGAAATCGTACGGACGCTTGTGTGGATGTATTGTATAGGTCAGCAAATCATTTTGTATTTTGTGTTCTGATAATATTGAATTATTGATCAAAACAGTCAATTCAGTACTCAACAGTGATGACACGCTGATCATTGATAGATGACAAAAAAACAATTATCTATCAAAGCAAATATTGCACTCGATCCTCAACCCTAATACTCTCCTTCATTACATTTCATTTTGGTTTTTCAGCTCGACATCTAATAGAATTTAAAAAATATAAATAAATCTCACCTAATATTTGAAAATCTTGGGCAAAGCCCCATTCGAGGATATGCTCCAATCTCTTTGCCATTATATTATAAAAAACACTAAAAGTTCTCATGTTTATATTGTCCACTGTGGGGGTGATACACTGTTAATTATAATAATTCTGTTCGGTCTTTTTTGTTTGTTTGTTTGATGATTAATCTAAAATTGAATTTGAGTATTTATTTTATTTGGTTTTGTTTTGACTACTCGAAGTGTCGGGAAAGAAAAACTACTCTTGATTGATTGAATGAATAAAATAAATTAAATTGGGCTTAATTTGAACAATGAACAAGTTTTGAGTTTTTTATTTTATTTTTTGCAAAATATCAAGAACCATTTTGCATGGTCAAGGAAGAGATTCAACCCCTTTTTTATCCCTTACTTTTCTTTTTTTAGATTGAAGATATGGGAAAAAAATTGACATGTGTTTGATGTCTAGTTTTGCAAATACAAATATGATTTTATTTAATAAAACAATTAAGACATGAGGGATGCAATTTGAAAAAAAAAATAACGAGGACTGAAAAGGATGAGCATGACAACTTGGCTAACGTATGCATTGCATATGCTAGTTTGTGAAAAGAGATCACCATGTTTAGGAGGCATATATAACCTTTTCCAGCAGCATCCAGTCGTCGTTTATGAACGGATTAGAACCGCCATGGTAGTAGGGCACATGTTCAGAGTGGTTCAATGGTGAGAGGCTCTAACAATCATTTTCTATTTTTTTTCTTCCTCTTTTATTTATCCTTTCATCATGGGATGATTTATTTAAGTTGAAAGGTATATTATTATTTTGTTCTTGGCTTTTATTTTTTTATTAATGTTTTTTTTTATATCAGTTTCTAAATTATTTTTTTTTAATTTATCCCTCTTTGGTTTCATTTAAATTTTATATCAAATTTGATATTTAATTATTTTAGTTGGGATTATTTTCTTATTAAGTTATATTTACCATTCCATCCTTCAACATTATGTTTTTTTTGAATGTTAGATTTAGCCATTATTTTTTTTATTGCTATTTATTTTTATTTTAAATTAATTTTAAATTGAGTTTTTTTTTTAAAAAATTTCATCTCTCAAAATCCCTCAACATTTTTTTAGATTAGTTTATTTACTGTCGCTAATGTTTTTTTTTTTATCATATTATTAATTCAACCTACTTGTCAAGTCAATTGCTGAATTATTATTTGTTGCTGTTTTTTTTTTTTTTTCAGAAGAACACTAGTGCCTTTTTATCATCAATCTATAACGTTAGAAAAAAAAAATTAGCGCCCAACCTGCAGCATTTCGCGAGACACCTTTCTAGTTCGAACTAAATCGAGAAGCTTATCGCTACCACTATCTCTGTTAATTGAAACAAAACATTTTCCTTTACTGTGGCACGCACAATGGTATTAATTGCAACATGGTTGTCCATGTGGGTGTGCTGTGAGAATTCAATGCGGCCACAATCAACTTTAGCCCTACTCGATCAGAGCATGTCTTTTGCTCCAGAATTATTTGGTTGTTTGATGCCGACACAGACTGTTCTTCTTATACCTAAGCTCGCAGGATAAGAAAGAAAGGATCTACAAGCAATAACGTAAGGACATGGCACTGAAATTTGATTCATAATTTTTCAATGTCTTAAGAGAGACCAGCCACTTCAAGACAAAAGACAAACTCAATCAACAACGTTATAGTTATAAACAAATGGCCAGCTTGCATGGTCCACCATTATTTAGAATCCTTTTCAAGAGTAGTGCAAGCAAGAGTTGCACTTGCAGAAATATAGACCACTCTCCTTCTTTCTGCTGCTTCACAAAATATCCCAGTAGGAAAGCTTGGATCATAGTAAATTAACGAAATAAAGATTAAGCAGTTGTGGAGAAAGAAAGAAAGAATCTTCTCAGAAATCAAGATGTTCCCTCATTAATTCAATTATGCTAATGTAAATCTAATGGAGCTAGTTCCAAATCATAGGCAAAATACGTTTAAAAAATACAGTAAACTATAGGAATTTGATAATAAACACCAACAATCAACAGATTAGGAGAATTAATCCCAACTAAACTTTCCATAGATGTGAATCATTTATACAAAGAGTACAGAGGATGCATGAGCAGAAAATATATACTTCTTTCACATATTTCAAAAATAAACATGGGGTGGTGAGATATTTATTATGGATTATAATAATAAAATAAATTTTCATCCATTATCAATTCAGATCAGATTAGAAAACTATGTTCAGGGGTAAAATAGTTTTTTCTATATGTTCCAATTGTCATTCTTATTTTTAGAGGGGATACAAATGCCAATTGTCATTCGTCTTCCAATTGCCATTCTTATTTTTAAAGGGGATAACATTTTTATTTTTTTAGAGAAAATAAAATACCTTCATTGCCTAAGAAAAAAGGCATGGATATTTGGTTGCCAGGGGCTTTTATGAGATTTTATTTTTTTACATGTTATAATTTCTAGCTTATCCTTTATGTCAGAATTAATTAAGGCTTGGTTTGGAGGCATTTTTGTATTTTCATTTTTCTTAGTATAGTAAAATATCACAAAATTAACCTTTATCTTGGAATTGATTCACAGGAAGTTTTTTATTTTTATGTTGGTTTTTTATTCATAAACATATTAGTTGAGAGATATATTTCTTTTTTAAAATAATTAAAAAATTATATAAAAAAATTACTAGGCACATAGAAGATGCCGTTGCGCTTCATGGCATGTACAACTTCATGTGACAACCAAGAAATTTCCATCATGTCATTGGATTTCTCACGTCATTCTCTTTCACCCCAAATACTTTAAAGAATCTATTTAGAAATATGGTTGCTTCTGTTTTTTAAATAGTTTTTTTATTAAAATATATATTAATGATTTTTTTTTATTTTTTAAAATTTATTTTTAATATTAGCACATCAAAATAATTTTAAAATATTAAAAATATATTACTTTAAAGTTAATAAAAAAATTAAATTAAATTAATTTTTTTTAAATACTTTTAAAATACAGAAATAAATAGAGCTAGTTGAGTTCTTATAGGCGGATAATAGACAAAACTACTTCTTCTTCTTTTTTACCTTTTCTAATCTCTCTCCTCCCTCATGCTTCATAGCATTTTAAATTTCAATACAATCCTTTTAGTTGTTTACATTTAGGTATTAATCTTTATTTTTTTTAATTTGTTTATTTTTATCCTTGGTTTTTTTGTTAGTTTTTTTTAATTAAATCCTTCAATTTATATTTTTCATTTTTTATTTCTCAAATTTGGTATTCTTTTTTTCTTCTTCATTTTTTGCCACTTTTGTAAACTTTCAATTTTATCTTTTAATAAAAAAATTTAATTTTTTGATTTGTTTAGATTTGATCCTCTTTCTTTTAGTGGTTTTTTATTTTAGTTATTTAGTGAAATTATTTTTTCTTTTCAATTTATCTCTTTAATCCAAAATTATCCACCCTTACATTTGTTTTCTTTCAAATTTTATCCTCATTCTTGTAGTTTTTTTTCTCTTTTGAATTCTTTTTTTTTTGTGATTTTGTTTTCAAATTTATTCTTTAATATTTATTTTTTAAAAACTTGGGATTCATGGTTTTTCTAAATTTGGTACTTTCAATCAAATGGTCAAGGTCACGGGATTTATAATTAGCTAGCATGGGTTCCTATTTTTTTTAGAATTATTTTTTTTAATCTCATTAATCAACATTGGTTTTAAAAGATAGGTTTCATGTTTTTTTTTTGTTTTTTTTATAGGATTATTCTGATTTTATGACACGATCCATAAATCTGGTGGGATGACTCGGTGGATGCAAATCTTTTTTTGACTTATAATTATTATTTTCTTAATCATTTTCATCTCATGATTCAACATTCAATATTATTATTTTTTATTAGTAATAGTAAAGTTAGGATTCATGATTTTCTTTGTTTTACCAATAAGTTTTTCAAGTTAACCTCAGTAGCTTCAAGTTTTTTTTAACTTACAATTATTATTTTTTTCATTTTATATGTTTAATTTTTTTATAATTTAATATTTTAGTATTTAATTAGTTGAAAATTAAGTTTTAAGATTTTTTAAAAATTTATTACTTCTAGTCAAATAACTGAATTACGAGTTTTATAAGTTATTACATGTAAACATTATTTTTTTTCCTCGAATTGTTTTTATCCTACCCATGACAAAGCAAGGGTTACATAGCTGGTATATATACAAAAAGGTGAGGGAAAAAAAAGGCTGAAATTAAGGAACTATGGTGAATTCCAAATTCTTTGAAGATTCCTTCTCACTTTCATGCAACCTTAATTTATCTTTTCTAGGAAAAAACCTTTCTCTACAGGACATGAAGGACCCAATTGGAACCTTCGAAATAAACTCTGTGGTATTATTCATTACAAAAGTAATAAAACTGCTAAACTCGAAAGCATATGGGTGTAAGAAGTTGAAAAGGGAAAAAAACAAAAACAAAATAAAAATCAAGCATGCTAAAAGCCATTGCTCATCTCCGAGAACTACCTCAGCAACTTCCTGGGCTTTGAAGGAGTGATCTTGATGACAAGTCCAGGGAAAACGTCATCCGGGTCATGGATATGCGGGTTCTGCTCCACTATAAAAGGGTCGCCGCACTTGTCACTGATGGTGTGGAGGGTCTCTCCTTCTCCGACAACATATATTTCATCACAAGGTCTATCCAAAAGCTGGCTTCCATTGACAGGCTGATCTTTTGGGACGGAATTCTCTCTAGTAGACCCCAATAATATCAGGCATAAGAGGACTATGGCACAGTTCCATGATACTACATCAGCTATTACTAATGAGATTTTCATGGTTTTCTTTGAAGAAGAGAAATCCATGTACATACAAGATAAAAAGGAGAGATGGGTGTGAATCTTCTGATTGAACAGGAAGGAAAAGGAGTGTATATGTGGGCTGTGTAGAGCATATATTATGTGTGTATTTATATATTTTGTGAGAAGGATAAGTGGCGTTATTTGGTCCCCCTACTCTTAATTTTATCTTGTTTCAGTTCCTATACTACTTTTATCCTAATGTCAGATTCCAGCTTCTTGTTTTTCTTTTTTTCTAATTCTTTTATCAATTGTCGTCAAAGATAAGGATAGTTTTAGTACACAATAAAAAGTAAAGGGATGACATTTGAGAAAACTCTTCTGAAATCTCTTGATTTTATAGAAATAAAGAACTTTGACAATGAAAAGATTTTTTTTTTTATGACAAGAACTAATATTGATTTTTCTTACCAGACAATCTTAAGGATGCATCATCCACACCAGTCTAGTGTATGAATTTCTCTAAATGTGTGATTGGAAAATAATACAGAGTGCTTTTACAAAAGTTATTTTTAATTCAAAATATATCAGAATGATTTTTTATATATTTTATATTAGTGTATTAGAACCATTGAAAATCACCTAAAAAGCATTCATTTTATGTTTTTCCATGTGGGAAACAATCTCAAAAGCATCTACAAAAGCAAGTTGAACTGTATCAACACCACCAGATGAAGCATTAATTAAATGCTGTTGTAATATTGAATTCAAAAGGTCAAGGATCAAAGGAAAACAAATTCAAGAATAGGGGGGTCAGAGGGGTGATAATCAATGCATGCTGTCGACCTTACGAAGCAAGAAAAAGACACAGATTTGGCCGTTTGCGTCGGGCGGAAGTTGGATTCAGCGATACTGGAAACTTGGTATTTTGGACTTGCTTGAAAGGTTCAGAGGCTACACAAGACACGAGTCACCTTCATAGCCATCAAATTACTGAAAAGGACTTTGATGATTAATTAAGATTAATACATATCTAATATTTGGAACCTTAATTAAGACAATGTTTTTTTAAGTGTTAGGTTTTAGATTGTAAGCAGGGAAGATATGAACTCAAATTGATTAGCACTTTCTCTGTAGTAAAGCTTCCTTGGCATGTGTCATTAATTATCGTCCATTAATAGCTAGTAATCACCTAATGTTTTATTTGAAGAAACAGAATTTCCACCGAGAGGCATTGCCATCGGTTGTCTTTGGTACGTAATAGTCTGAACACAGCTTTCTTTCCTTTTCTGAGTTTCTAATGGACTTGACGTTAGGGTCTTAGAGTATGAATTCGGACATTAAAACTTGTTCTATGTAGCATGTTGCAATTATTCCCATTGTGATGTCATGACCACGTTGTTTAACAATCATTTTTTTTTTTTGACATGTAATGCCTTGATGATGAAATGTGTGCTCCCTCGTGTGTTTGATAACCCGACCAACCGACGAATTCATAATCGAATCCCTTGTCTTTAACTTTCTATATATTCATATGGTAATGAGTGCATATTATTTCTTAGAAAAAAATAAGTTAGATATTTGTTTCATTGTAAAATTAGGTATTTAAAATTTTAATGGATTTGAATAAATAAAATTGAGTTTTATTTTGCCAATCAAGTATTCACTTAATGCCGAAATTTATTTTTAGCATAATAAGAATCCTATATAAAACCAACCAAAATAAAACATCAAACTTAATTATAAATAAACCTAATATAAAAAAATTAAATTGAACAAAAAATTCAAAGAATAATTTTTTTTAAAAAAAGCATTATGAGTAACTATTGCAACCCACAATATAACATATTTCTCTTAGTTAGCTTTTGTATTAGTTTCTTAACATTTCTTTCTTCTTGTATTATCTCGCATGATCATCATTTCAAACATCATTTTATTATTTACATAATGTTATTTTTTAAAATTGATTTATAATTGTTAAATAAAAAGCATAAAAAAATCAATAAAAAAGAAGGATGTGAATTAAAAAATGACATAATAAAAAAAGAAGAAGAAGGATGACTTAACTATGTAAATGAAAAAAAAAGTTTAAGGCATCATCAATTTTACAAAACCAAACTACAATTATTAAATTATTAAATATGTAGCAAAAAATAAAATAAAAAAGAGAGTATCCAATACAAAAAAATGTGAATGAAAAAAAATCTAGGTGATTCATGTTCATATAAATCATATAAAAAGTGTCACCCCCTCAAATCCCTTAATATTTTTGTTAATGATTAGATAGATGATGACAAATTAGGTACTTTGCATGGTGGATCAACTAGAGAAATGGGTGGAGAAGAGGAGGGAGGATTCTGGTGTGGGATAAGGAGGCTCGCGAAGGGCTGAAATTATAGTGCGATATTGCGTGAAGAAATAGGACTTCCCCACCTCTCACTACCTTTCGAGAAACTGTAGCCATCAAAACTCGTCCAAAAAACATCAGACATTGAGACTCCGTGAGGGGTTGGGCTAGGGCATAGTCCCCTCCACGCCTGCTCCATGTGACCTCTTGGATTGGCTGACCAAGTCGTTATGATTTTTGTATATTAATTTGCAACTTTTGACACGGTCCTACAGGTCCCAAAATGTCTATAAGTAGCTAGAGTCCAATTTTGAAGAGGTCATTCATTAAGTCCAGTCAATTCCTCTTAATCGGTATCAAGAGAAATTGTAAGAGAGATTAATGTACACAAGTCCAAAATAAAAAATTCTTTGTTGCAGAAGAGAGGGTGACTGATACGGTGTGTTTAATAATGTGGTGGAGTGAGGTTAAGATTGCATTTTGCTACTATTATAATTTTCGAAGTTTTTGGCTAATTAATACATCATAGTTTTGCATTAATCCTACTAAATGTTTTCTCTTAAAACTTTGAAAAATATCATAACTTATAGTTTTTCTTATCGATAATGCGTATATTAATGCATATCTATCACAATATATGCCAATCAATTGCGGGAAAGGAAAGAAAGAATCTATTCCAGAAGACCTTATTCCAAGAAGTCATGGACCGTTTAACCACTAATTAATTATATTTTGTATATAGACTCTCAAAACTCGTATTAATGTTATAAATTACTTTAGGTTATTCTTCAACAATCTGTCGATGAGACTTTGATAGTGTAACTCATTCCATCCTCTTAACGTAAACCCTAGACTCCACCTGAGTTCTATTAATAAAATTATTAATGGTTTCATTGTGAACGCACCATATTCAATAATATTGTTTTCAACCAATTCTTGTCTTGAATCCCTTAATATAAAGTTTTTGTAGAGCATGTTTGGTTTGGTTGGGAGGTTTGATGGATAAAATTTAGAAGGTTTTTTTAATTTTATGATAATAAATATATTTTTGAAATAGCTTGTGTTTTAATTAAGAATAAGTTTTTTTTAATAATTTTAAAAACACACCCTCATATCAATATGGTCAATTTCATCATTTTACGTACTAAAATCAAATAATAACATTATTATATTAAAAAAATACAATTTTTTTTTAGATTAACGTGGGTGTCCGGGCCAGCTTTCGCGCACCACGACTAATCCCACGGGCCCTGAAGTTAACGACCATGTAAGCCTCCAGTGGCCATCATTTGAGCAACCAAGAACTCGAACCTGAGATTATAGAGGAAGCAAACCCCTTGATCCCAAGTTCTTACCACTTGACCACCACCTAAATGGTTAAAAAAAAAATACAATATTATTACTATTGGTTAAGGGGCCTTCCTTATGTCCAAGAAATTAAGTACCATTTAAACAAGGTAGAGCATTCCATTAGAAATGCTACCAAATTGTATCTTCAAGGATTATTCTGCTGTAATAGACAAAGACTGATTCGTTGAACCCCCGATATTTAAAACATCTTCATTATATAAATCAAACTTAAACTAAGTTAAATAAGAGATTAAGTTCCAGGCAATTAAATTAATTGTTTACCAAACAGTTCGACCATCCTTGTTCATCAAGGTATGGCAAAATCATGTATTGCGGAAGCATAATTAATGACTTAATCTATGAAAGTTACCTGTTAATTAAGGGAGGGAGTGCTTGATATTTAGAGAAAATTTTATTCTTTGATGATCCAAAAACATTCATTTCACAATCAGCATCCATCCATTAAGAATTAACTTGTTTTTTTTTTTTAATTATTATTGTTGTTGTTGTTATTAATTTGACGTTTAATAATGGCCACATCCTACTGAAATGAGATGAGATGATAACCAGCATTGAATTAAAAAAAGAATAAATAATTAAATGATGAGTCCATTCTAAGCATATCAATGATTTTCAGAATTTTAAAGCAACAACTTTTGGAAGTGACAGCAAAACTTTATGCCTATTAGCTTCTACAGAAGTGACTAAAAACTAACTGGAATCGATGCTTGAAAGCCACTAAAAAGGAAGGCTACGTGTTGGTGATGTTTAATTAAGGAGAATCTCTCATGCTAAATTAAATCATAAGAGATAAGATAAAGAGAAAAACCCTTGTAAGAGTCGAATCAAATTAAGGTAGACAAAAGTAGTTGAAACTTATCATCTTACATCAACTGTTAGATTATTACATCAACATTAAGATTATTCCTGTGAGTTTGTGCTGATAGGGCCCGTTTCAATATATTAAAATAATTTTTAAAATTTTTTTAATATCAACACATTAAAATTATTTATAAATATTTAAAATTATTAATTTAATATTTTTTTAAATAAAAAATAATAATTTTAAAAACACTTTAAATAATAAAAGCTACCGCTTCACCAAATAGACAATTTATATGCAATAATAGCATTATGGGATTTCTCAGTTCACATTAAAGATTCTTCATGTTCATCCAACTGCTTTTTTATGGGGAGATTCATTGGATTTTAGACTAGGATAGCTTTTTCATGGGGATATTCATTGGATTTTATGTTTGGAAATTAAAACATAAAAAGAACTAGGTAAATAAATGGATTTTTGTTTTCTTTTCTAATATTAAAACAGTAACTAAATTCAATAATAAAATAACTAGAACTAAAAGTAAATATAAAAAAGAATAAGAGTTTAGAAAAATCTTAATATTGTAGCATGCAATAACGCTATTTTGAGAAAGAAAATGCTTCCTGATCTACACAAGAATAATCTTGCATACAATACATTTTTCTTCCAAGATATAATATTTTTTTTAGAGTTTTTTGATGCAGTAAAAAATTCGCAACCTTTTAATCATTATTTTACTCACTTAAATTAATAAAGTATAAGGAAGGAAGTGCAGTAAAACTTGAGAGGAATATATAAAAAATAAATGTTTTAAATTATATGTAAAGATATATGAGAGACTAAGTATGTGTTTATTTACAAAGTGTACCGCGTGTGACGGTGAAAAATGAAGATGTAAGATTATAGATTAATTAGTTTTAAAATATTTCCAGATTTTAGTGCAATTAAACTTTACCTTTTGTACTTTAAAATTAACATAAAAATCCTAATTGCTTTTAGAGTAGGATAAGGTTGTATAGTTTTGAATAATATCACTAGAAAGTGTTCCGTAGGTTCATATTCCATCAGTTTTTTTTTTTTTTTGGGAATCAGGGTACAATTAAGAGGTGATTTTCTCATGAATCCCGGTGAATAACTGATATTTAATAAAGAAATAATAAGTTTAAGCTTTTTCACCTGTTATTCTTGGATGTTATGTAAAGAGCTTTAATTTGAGAAATTTGTCTAAGCTACTTGGCATTCATCCTTTGTTGTATTGGGGAATCCGACCGGTGATCTACTGATATTTGCTCATAGAAGGCCAAGCACACTGACACAATATTTAACGTGGTTCGGCAAAACCGCCTACATCCACGGGAGAAGTCAATATATTTAGAGATAGAGAAAAAATACAAAACAAATACATGGAGGAGGAGGATTACACCCTCTCATACTCAACTCTCACCTCTCTTTGCTGCACTTGCAGCTACTGCAATGGCAGCAGCCTTGCTGCCATTGCAGCTCTCTCTTTCTCTCTACTCTCTTCACATCCTCACAAAACTCTTCACACATTTTGCTCTCTAACATATGCCTCTATTTATAGGCATTCATGGAGGCTTTTCTTCAACAAAGGTGGCTGCCAACTCCAACTCTTCTTCAACAATGGTGGCTGCCAACCTTTGACATCTTGTATGAATGCACATGTTTGGTGCAATACCAAATGGTTGTTGCACATTAATGGCAACCAACCTAACAATCACCCCCTTTGCCATTCATGTAGGGCAACTGTCCTCTTTCTTCTTCAACACAAGCTTGCATCTTGCAGCTCTTCCAAGCTTTCCATTTTGAGAGCATCTTTGGCCAAGTTTATAGGTACTCACCAAACCTTTCAATCATCAGAGTAACCTAAGCACACCTTTTCTCACACAAAAGGATCACTATAACCAGATGGTCTGCCACATCACATCTGAATAGTGTTAACGCTTGTCTCTGGAACAACATTCCCCTTCGAGCGTGCTCGGTCCGGAATGATTCATCAAGCCTCTCATCAAGGCTTACAACACCCCCTCAAACGGATATTTCAAGTGCGACAGTCATTATTTGAGTATCTCAATATGATCACAAGCTCACCACTCTTCCAAGAGTTTACTCATCCAGGAGTTGCGCCTGCCCTCTGTTTCACCCTAGAAACCACGCCTTACTTCTCCATGAGTCTCCTACTCTTAGTCTCAAGAGTCCAGGTAGCTTTCCACCTTTAACCATGGGGGCAGCCCATAAAAGGTTGATCCATATCTGTCTTCATACTCTGAGTATTACAATGCCATTACCGAGCCCACCACCTTGACAAGAGTCAACTTGTTCCCGGAACCTGCGCATGCCCTTCTGCTCCTTCATAGCAGCCGCGTCTTAATGCTCCACAAGTCATCCACTTATTGTCCAAGGCAAATGTCTTCTAGCTCATTGATCTTTAGCATGGGGGCAATATCCATGAAAGTCAATCCTGCATTTATCTCCATACTCATCATAGCCCTTTCATTGGCTATCCATCTGTCCACTCATACCTAGCCATCACATTGGCTCTGGGGCGTTCTGAACTGGGCTCCTTTCACGGCCCTCACACCTTCTCCTGAGGTGTCTCCGCTCGTTGTCATGCGGCGGTCTAATTATAGGCTTATCTCATAGCCTCCATACCTTACTCCTGAGGTGTCTCCGCTCGTCATCATACGACGATCTAATCATGGGCTCATCTCATAGCCCTCACACCTTCTCCTGAGGTGTCTCCGCTCGTCGTCATGCGGCGGTCTAATTATAGGCTTTTCTCATAGCCCTCACACCTTCTCTTTAAGGTGTCTTCGCCTTTCATAGGCGATCACATCCTTCTTCAACTGAGATGCTTCAAAGTGGCTCCATAAATTCTCTACCACCATGTGGACTATGGGAGAGATCACTGCCACTAATTACATAGAAAGAGAAAGTTGCGGTATACTCCTCGCAATCCTCCACCTCAATTTCTATGTTTGGAGCTTCTACGCCTTTTCTGCTTAACAGCTCCACCCACACCAACTCTCTTTGGTGTCTTCGCCTTTCATCATAGGCGGTCGCCTTTTATCACAGGCGTTTGCACCCCCTCAATTAGGTGCATCTACAACAGCTCACCCTTCCATCTTTACATGCATTGAAAGGTCCTTGTTTGTTGCCTTTATCAAGAGCACAAGAGACTTCTTGTTGTACAACCTTTTCATACAGTCTCTGCTTTGAGCTTCATCTGGGAACTATTCTTTTCCTTGCACTTGTTGTCTCATTACAGTACCTCGTTGGATCCTCCGGGTACTCCTACACAATCTTCATGTGCTCTCGTGCAATTTTGGTTCTCCAGATTTCTCCCTATTCCTTGCTTATGTTTGACAGCAGCTCATCCTGTCACAACATCTATCCAAGTCAAAATAGGGTGTCAATCTTTATCCTTTTGCTGTATTTCTCTTCCATTATCAGGGTCTTCATCAATTCTCCCCTCGAGAAATTACAGTCACCGAATCTAACTTTCTTGGAGAAATCATCACTTCATCAGATCCTTGATCATACGGAACCCAACTGTTCCTTTGTGCCGTCATCCTGCTAGTCTTCAACAGTTTCATAACAAACTGTCACATATACGAAAATAGTACCGTATGGATAATCCTTCCACTAAGCAAGTTCCCAGGAAAGATTGGAGGGGTCACAACGGTCCCGCTTAAAACCCAATCTCCTAGACAGAACTTCTTAGGCCATATCTATCCATCGTACTGTCTTTCCGTATATACAACCATTTGCTAGCCTTGTCGCGGCATTTCTTTACAAGTGATCTGGGGTATCCTTGTTTTATACCTGATTTCTCAACATCTGGTGAGACTACCAGTGCTCAGATTCGTCAAGATTGGTCTTCATCAAATTTCACTCTCCACCTCAAATTGTCCACATGATCGGGTGTTTAGAGTGTCCCAATTTTACCTTCCCTTAAGGCAATTAAAATTCCCCACGTAATAGTTCATCGCATGTAATTGGGCAAACATGTGTGATTTCTTCTTCTTCAGCTCCATCGACCACCATGATGACCATCATATGCCTCCTGATCGGGCAATCTCTCTTTAATAATTCATCACTGCCATTTCTGATCTCAATCTCAACGATTGGACCATACCATTGCATCCGGAACGATCAAATTAGCTGGAAACAAGTCTGAAATCGTCCAAATCGCACTTCCGACGGCTAAGATTTGATCAAAACAATTTTGGCCTGTTTAACGGCCCAGATTCAATCTTAAAACCGGTTGCACGTAGACTCCGCCACACAGGATCAAAATCCAGGAGCTGACGTGGCTGTAATGACGTGTCATCCACGTAGGACATATAGGTCAGCCAAATCTGACGTGGCCGTTTGACTGGTCAGAGTGCTGATGTGTCAGGTGACGTGTCTGATGACTGCGCAGAACGGCTGACGTGGCTGATGACGTGGTAGTTTGACTGGTCAGAGTGCTGATGTGTCAGGTGACGTGTCTGATGACTGTGCAAAACGGCTGACGTGACTGATGACGTGGACAGCCAACCCCGCCGGCGCGTGCGACGGTTTCCGACGTCCGATTTCGACGCGGTTTTCACCAGTGGTTTCGTCTCTTCCTCCTCTACACAGTGGTATGGTCAAAACACAATTTTGACAACTTTCATTTTTGAGCAAAATCAAACATCACGTTAAAACCATGTGCTCTGATACCAATTATTGGGGAATCCGACCGGTGATGTACTGATATTTGCTCATAGGAGGCCAAGCACACTGACACAATATTTAACGTGGTTCGGCAAAACCGCCTACATCCACGGGAGAAGTCAATATATTTAGAGATAGAGAAAGAATACAAAACAAATACATGGAGGAGGAGGATTACACCCTCTCATACTCAACTCTCACCTCTCTTTGCTGCACTTGCAGCCACTGCAATGGCAGCAGCCTTGCTGTCATTGCAGCTCTCTCTTTCTCTCTACTCTCTTCACATCCTCACAAAACTCTTCACACATTTTGCTCTCTAACATATGCCTCTATTTATAGGCATTCATGGAGGCTTTTCTTCAACAAAGGTGGCTGCCAACTCCAACTTTTCTTCAACAATGGTGGCTGCCAACCTTTGACATCTTGTATGAATGCACATATTTGGTGCAATACCAAATGGTTGTTGCACATTAATAACAACCAACCTAACATGTTGATCTTCAGTTTTTGCTTGAGAAAATTAGTCTAAATGTCCTCCTCTTCTTTTATGGTTTCAGTAACAGTAACAGCTTTCTCAGTGGTGAAAACATGGTGTCCTTCATCTGCATTTTGCACCCATCCCGAAGCAAGACGCGTGACAGCTGGTCTTCTCTGTAGTTTAGCTATAATTTTAGTGTTTGAGAAATTCTAGTTTCTCTCAATAATTTAGGAGTATAATTTTTAAACCTTGAGAAACCATAGTTTATGTTGCGTCCCATTCTCCGGGATATTATTGAAGAAGATCTTAAAGCTCTTGCACTTACTTGCAAATTCGTACCTGCTGCTGTCATATGTGCTCTGAAACCTCCTCGGGCACTCTGCTATCCATCCATAAAACTGCTCGTTCACGGATACAAAACCTGTTATCTTCCCTTCAGATTGTGATGCAGCAGGAGCACCCTCGTCAAATCAAGCGAGTCTTGCAGGTACTTGTTACCAGCTTTAAGTGTTTCATCAGAAGAATCATCCATACGACAACCCGGGGCCATTGCTTCGTTTGATCTAACCTTCAAGCTGGATCCAGGAAAAGTCTAAGCTCCCTAGTATTCAGCAATAAAGCTTCTCATCATGAAGCCACGAACAGAAGCTACACACGCACATTCTGATAGACAAGCATCGTATGCTTTGAAACTGTAGGCCTGTCGCTGTAATTTCCCATCACCGAAAAACCGTAACAGTAGTAATTGGATTGCTTCGCTACTGCGATCTTAAAATCATGTTTATGATTTCTATTTTGGGAATCATATTTTTCAGTCACTGATGAGTTCTCCCAAAAGGAATGGCATTGTCCGAGGAGATTCTTGCCTGCTAATTCTAAAAAGTCAAGAGAGTTATGTGTTTTGAATTACATGACATTAATAGAGAGTGAGCCTTACCTAGAGGAGGAAGATGGTAGGGCTGAATTTTTAAGGGTTTTGACTCCAAGAAGCCAAACAGCTTTTTCTTCTTCTTCTCCTTCTCCTGCTGCTTTGCCTACATACAACATCACCACTACCAGATGCATTTCTCCATTCCTATTATCATTTGTTTTTTATCAGATGAGGTTCTTACTTGTGTTCTTTTGAGCAGGAGATTTGATCATCGGCGAAAATGCCATTCTTTCCTTCCCTTCTTTCCAAAGGGATTTTTATCTAATCCAACGATTGCTCCATTTTCATTGAGTAGAAGGAAGCTACTGTGGCGCCGTCCTACCAGTCCTCCTCCATTCGTTGGTTTAGTTGGGATGTCCCTCGTTGAAAAGAACAAAGGAACAAGAAAAAATAAAAGGCTTCACCAGTAAAATAGATTAAAAATTTCGATTGAAAGCTAAGAAATGAATAAGCAGGAGCTGTTGAGAGCACAAGACAGCTGCTTGATATAGGGGAAGCAGAAGCAGAGTCACATCTATGACAGACACGACCAAACTTCGACCTTTTTTGCATTCCAGCCTAAATTTCACAATTACGACAGACACGACTGCACTCTTCGATTCATTGCTGCCATGATCTCTGATTATCGTTTGCAACCTCTATGTCGATTAAGAGGATATAGTCTATGTACACGTTATATGGATGCCATCGTTGTATCAGAACAAACTTCGCTTTCATCATCATGGAAACATATATATTTCTGTAACAAAGATATGTTTATCACAGGAAGGGGCCACAATGACATGACTGTCCACTTACTCCAGCTGCTGCAAGATAATTGATAGTATTTGTATTTGGTTCCCTTCTAGGCTTATAGTTATGGAAGCTATTGGTTTAGCTAGAAAGAAAAGCGAGATGAGAGTGTTTCACGAACTTAGAAATGAATACTATGGGAGAACCTCATAGGTTGGCTATTTCGGGGAGGTTGATGTCATCGGTGTACTCCACTACGAGAACGCACGGACTGTGTGCTTTTCGTTCCCGAGGAGTGGTAAAGGTAGTATTTGTGAGTATAGTAATGTTGTTTTTTAAAGTATTTTGATTTAAAAATATATGAAAATAACATAAAAAATAAAAAATAAGTTCAGAAAAAATTATCAAATACGATTTCTCTGCCAAAAAAAAACCCAAAATCAATGTGTAAAACCATTGATAACCCACTAGTTTGGATTCTCCAAAAGAAGGTTGAAGAAGCCTTTGAAACCAGTGCTCGTGGTAGTACCACCATTCTTATCATGTTTATTGTTTAATATGTTAAATCTGCTAGGAAAATGATACAGCTTAATGGAAAAGATAGAAAACTAGAGGTTTTTTTTGCGTATTTAAACTATAGAGAGAACTCTGATTTGATAAATTCTAAATGTCAATAATAATATTGATAATAATAAAAATATATTCTTAAATGTTATCTAAAACCAATCTTGCTAATGAAACCTACACTAAATAAAATTTCGAAACCTAACTAATTTAGGTATGAAAACAATCTTAATTGGCTACAACAAGTTAGTCTAATCTACTTTTTTTTTAAGGTTGGACTTGTCAATCTTGGCCATGAATGACCTGTTCGATGTTCCATGTTATTTCCTACACGTCAAAACTTGTTTGAGAATATTACGCCAAAATGGAATAAAGCTATACGGAGAAAGCCTCGGTTTACGAATTATAAGTTCGGAAAATCAGCAAAAAAGCATCTTGTAGTGAGCTTATATATATATGATCAGTACTTGTTCTAAATAAAAATGTCGTAGCAATGTAGTACCAGTACAGTTCTTTGTTCTTACAACGTTCGTCTTTTGTTTTTTTTGAATTATTCTTACAATGTCTGTGTGGTATTTTTATAAGGTTTTACATATACTTGTAAGGTTCCAAGAACTTCTTCAACTAGAGAGACGATCGTGATCATTTGTTGTTGGAAAAAATCCCTATCTAGCTTCAAATTTCTCTTCTTTTTTTTTTCTTCTAGCCAAGATAATAAATATAAGTATAGTAGTAGTTATTTTTCAAAGTATTTTTATTTAAAATATATTAAAATAATATTTTTTATACTTTTTAAATTTTATTTTTTGCATCATCACTTTAAAACAATTGAAAAAAAAATTGAATTGTAGCAAACCTTGAGCCGCACTCCCAAATAAAAACTAAATATATTTCATGACAAATCGCAGTCATGCCTTTCAGGTTAAGCGTTCTTGTCAACTTTCAGCAATTGATGGATCGTGATCTTCATAAGAGCAAGACATTTGGCTTGAACATACACCTTGGCTTAAGCTTCAAACCAAATCAAAAACTTCCGACAGTAGTAGGGAAAAAAAAATTCATAGAAGCAGATCAGAATCGCAAGTTGGGATCCTAATTGGTTTTTATTGGGCTGATTCGAGAAATGTCGAATGGCTACAGCCCAGGATCATTAACAGCTTCCATGAATCATTGAAGCGACCATGCAGCAGCAGCTGTATGGGCACTCGTAGCAGCAATGCAACAGAGTACTAGATCCTTGAAGCAACAGTCAACAGTGCAAGTTTTACATGTTTTCTTTTCTCTACGCAAACAAGTCAGCGCTCGTGAGGACTCTCGGGAGCAGTTCCTGAGGCATTATCACACATCTGAATCTGCAGAGTAGTCAGGGATGCTCTGTCTGGAATCCAGAACCCTCACCAAGGCTTAAAGTAGGTTTGTGGCTTCAATTTCATAATTGCATCCAGTCATCCTGTTCAGCTGTTCTCTGTTCTGCTAACCTACTGAAATATGAACGCGGATGCTGTTTCTTATAACAAAATAGGCTGCTAGCTCAAGCTCAAAAAACAAAACTGCAGCAGGAATACTTCAGTTCATTCTAAATTCTGATGTTAAAGCTAACGCTACTCTATCGAACCTCACACTAGGAAATGTAAACACCGCATGGTAAATACAACACCAGGTAATGATATACAAACATGTACAAGATCTGTCTGCAACAGGAGAGAGAGGGCTGCACTTGGCAAATTTTGAACACGAACAACACACAAAGGTACATTCCTGAAGACATATCTGATGCATCGAGAGAGGGTGCCAAAGGTAAACAATTCTTTCAACCATATTCTGGATGAAATCAATTGACATGGATTGATCAGATAGCAGCGAATGCTATGAATTTACTTATGCCAGATTCAGAGTTCTCAACTGATACAAGTACAACTTGGTTATTGAACGTGTTTATTTTTTCTAGAACTATGGTGGCACACTAACACTAGGAACCCAAAACTGGCAATCTCTACTTAATTATTCCTCCCGCAAACTTACATCACACAAGAACCCATGAAAAGAGAATGGTTTAAAATTAAATAATAGAGAAGGAAAAACACATGATGACACATAAAAATAGAAATGGCCATCAAGTTGTGGCGGTTGGTACAGCAACAGAATTCCACACTCTCACTTGACCAGTGCCATCGCCAGTGAAAAATAGGCCCCCAGGACCTGTTTGAATGGCACGAATCTCTTGTTTGGCAAAAATTTTGCCCTTTTCTGAAAACCTGAAGATGGGTAGAAGCATTACAGTTAAGGACAGTAAGTCAAACAGATATGTGGGGGAACAAAAAAGAAGCTGCCATACAAAACTACAAATTTTTGTATAAATACAATTTGAAAAGCAAAAAAAAAAAAAAAAACACAGGAAATGCTAAAAACTCACGATGGCAAATCAAAGACGTGGACTGAAGAGTCATTGCTAGAGCATAACAAGATTGGCTTGCCTTCCAGATCATGCATCCCACAAAGGGTAAGCAGGCCCTGCAGCAGGCAAGGTGTAAGTCTATGAACTATCCTTTTAGTCCAAAATTTTAAATTGAAAAGCTCCTAATCACTGTTAAAATGATGGAAATAGATTATTCATGGCTTGACCATTTTATCATGAATATTGATGTCTTTAATGTTTCTGTAATCAGCATCCATCCCTCAAAACCCAAAACTAAAGTGCTCATATAATTCATATTTCATAATACCATCTATGTGACAATTAAAAACACTCTATAAATCTAAGTGATGAATGGATCATGCTTGTGAGACATCAAAAAGCTACACTATAGGAACAACCAACAGTTCTTGGTGTGGATCCTTATCTACACCTAAGTAGCTGCCTAAATAGAGATGCAAGCCAAAATGTAATGACCATTCACATCCACAAAAACTTCACCGGTCCCCTGCCCCACCCTATCCCATCCCATCCCTGAAAAACCAGGTATTTTTATAAGTCCACTGGCAAAAACAACGTCCCAAAATTAAAAGGGCATCAGGGTCATGAATGAAAGCGATCTCTCTAGAAGCATTGTGAAGGACTGGATGCCCAGAAATAGACATTAGGGACTCATGTTCACCGAGTTAATTAATTAATGTTCTATTTACATCCATAGATTGAAATTCAGTGAAAAATGAATAACTGGAACAGCATAACCTACATGTTCTTCTTTGTGAGTGTATGTTACTTCTAAGTTTCCACTTTCAGTAGCAGCCCACACCTGACCAAACAACAGTGGTAGAAGCAACTAAATAATCTTATACCAGTCAAAGGGAAAAAAAAGAAGCATGATATTAATATAAAGCAAACCTTTATTGTTTGGTCCAACGAACATGATAAAAGAAACTGCTCCCAGCATAGTAGTGACATGACAACTGAAGTATGATCCTTCAGCGTTTGTACACACTGCAAAGTTTCAAGGCTCCAGACCTAACAGAAAGTGCATCAAGAAATAACAGTTATAGAAAGGAAGAAAGAAGGGGAAATGGGAAACTTCAGGCCACTTTACTATGGCCTAACAACCACTGAAGATTCTACATTAAAATCAGAAGATAAAATTCCACATGGCACTAAACCAACTTACTTTTATAGAATGATCCATAGAACCAGAGTAGAGTCTATTAGCTCCAACAACTAATGAAACAACTGCCATTTTGTGATCATTTAGCGATGCAGCTGGTTCGAAGTTGTAAGTAGCTGCATTGAATTTCCATACCAAAATTGACCCATCCTGCATCAACATAATTCAGGGGTCAAAGTTATTTCTCAATTCCAAACATAACAACATGCACAAAAACCCACCCGCCACCCTGGATGGGTGGGTATTGAATTTCTTGGGGCAAATAAACAAAGGCTCTCAATTCCAAACATAACAACAAGCACAAAAACCCACCCACCACCCTGGATGGGTGGGTATTGAATTTCTTGGGGCAAATAAACAAAGGTTGTCAGTAATTTTGCAAAAACCATATCCTAACTCAGCATACACCAAACAAAGTTCAACTTAAGGCATAACTCAATGCGGGTATGTATAACACAATCAAAATAACTAACAAGATGAGCAAGACACTTTCCAACTTGAAAAATAACCTGGCATGCAGTATCTGGTGAGAACATGAATAATCCTAAGAAAATGAGCATTACCTGTGTACCAGCAAATAGCAAATCATTACCCACGACCAAAGCATACACTTGTCCCACAGGTCCAGTAAGACTCAGGTCTGTGTTGGTCTGAGTATTCCATGCCTGCAAAAGATGTGTCAGAGCCATTCTCATGAAGGTACACATTATAACAAAATAGGTTTACAATCATATGAAATAAAAGTCAACAACAATGAAAAGCCTTGCCTAACCTTGACCACATTTGGAGTACCAACAAAAATCCAAGGACCTTCACTGATCATGCAACCAACCTCACCACCAAGATTTATCACACCCATACACTGCAAACATAACAGAGGCACAAGAACATCCATTAAGCAAGTCAGTTACTAAACATTCAGCAGAGGAAAAAAAAAGTAGATAAAAATAAATCACTAGGTCTTTGACTTCATTCCTCTATCATGCCAATATCTAAAACAAAAATAATGAAACCACTAAAATCAACTAAAAATAGATCCACTAAAATCACATCCACATTCCACAAGCAAAATCTATGATTAGGTATTCAATAAAAACTTTTAAGGAAGCACATTTGCATTAGAAAAACATATGGTGCCTTGCTTCTGAACAAAACCATGCTCGAATTATATGCATGCCTTTAGCATTAAACACAATTTAGAGGATTGATACATCACAAACATTAGAAACAACAATTTGAAACACCATTGCTAATACCAACACAGAACATTATAATTCAACCACAGTCATGCTTTTTCAAAACCTAAGCAACTCATAATACAAGTATTCATTTTTACCAAAAAGCAAACTTAACATGGAAAATTTTCACTCAAATTTAAACTGAAAAAACAAGTAAGAGATCCAACCTGTCCAGACTGGCAATCCCAAACTCTAACAGTTTCATCTTTACTCCCTGTATAAAGCTTATCTGACCCAGATGGCAATGCAATCCCACTAATCACCTGCTCACATCAAAATCCACAAAATCAACCATCCAATCCAATACAACAAAAACCCATTAAAAAAAAACCTAAAAATTACAAAAAAGGCAACCTTTTGATGCCCTTCAAGTTGAGTCAACAAAGAAAACCCATCACCTAAACTCCAAGAATGCAAAAACCTACACGTATCCCCACGATTACAATGCCCTTGTACCCAGTAAGTACACACTTTCTCCACACTTCCCCCTCTTACCCCTCTCCCATCACCCTTATTCCCAAACCGCCCCCAACTATTATTATAATTACTATTATTACCATTATTACCCCTCCTCCCCGAAAACGACGACGACGACGAATCATTCCCCACAAACCCTCTTTTCGCTCCTACTCCGCCATTCACTGCCCCATGCGTCGGCGGTGCTGAGAGTTCACGGTGGAGAAATGGACATGGAAATCGATTGCACCTCCCGGCTCTCCAATGGTAACAGACCTTCTGATTCTGCTGAAGGTGATTGTGATTTGACGTGTCGTTCGCCGATTGGCCCCCTCCTAATCGGTTAAAAACTCGCTTGTTTGTGTTGGTGGTGTTGCCTCCGTTATAGTCAAAATCCATTGATTCAAGATTGAGTATTTCAATTCAGAATCTCCGAGCTGAATCTGATCATGAAAAAAAATACTAACCGATCGAATTTGAGCGCGTATTTAGGGTTTGATAATTGGAAACCCTAATTTCGTGTGAGAAATTATTTTTGATTTGGGGATTTTGAAGAAAGGAGAAAGCGTCAAGCTGACGATGATGTGGAATTTACTGTATTATCCTCTTTTAGGTGGATATATTATTTTTCTTGTTGTTTTGGGACATCAACACGTGTTTGGTAAATGATTGGGAATGGATTGATACATGGATTTGTTGAGCGGGTCGGGTCTGGTTCTAAAATGGGTTGATGAATAAATATAAAAAAAATAAGTCTGCCTCAGTATTAGGCAAGTAATTTTATTACGGATATAATTTCAATAGAAGATTTACTCACAAATGCTTAAACATTAAAATATATATATATTAATAGTTGGGTTAGTCAGACCGGCTGTTTGACCTTGTTTTAAGATTAAATCTAATGACTCATTTATATTTTTGAAGTTTTTCTGGTTTAGATTTAGAATTTAAAGATAATAAAATTAAAATTAAAAACAACAAAATCAAATCAAATTAATTGAACTAAACAAGTTGATGAATTGAATCAATATCTTTTTATTTCAACTTCGTTTCATATCATATTAAAATTATAAATTTTTGAAAGAATTTGTTAGTAATTCCAAAACTATGCCAATAACATTATGCACGGATATGTCAACTTAAGGAGTAAGTGTTCATCTTCTCCAAAAGCTGCCTCATAAATAAAGTCATAGAGACCTAAAAGTATGATTCAAGTTTTCTATGATATGCTCATTTTTGTACTTTCTTTCTTCGTGACCAAACAAGATTATCAAAGTCGAGTGGTCACTGTGTATGCTAAGAAACACCAATCAATAAGAATTCCCCACTCGACGAGATTTATAATCCAAAACACAGCTTTCTCAAGATCCAACAAAGCATATTATAAATTGAGAAAGCCAAGCCAAGCTAGCATCACAGCTACCCTTCCATTAGAGCAGAGTCCACAATGTCTAGCCAAACTTCACCCTCCAATCCCACCATTACCGATCCCTACCAGCACCTTCAAATCATCCCTAACCCTGATGGAACAATCATCCGTGACCCCAACAGATATCCAAATTCCTCACCGTCACCTGACCCCAAAGACCCTACTCCTGTCCTCTCCAAAGACATCATCATTAACCAATCGGAAAAAACATGGGTTCGCATATTCTTGCCTAGGCAAACCATAGTTGATCCTTCTTCGACCACCAACCTCCCTCTTATAGTCTATGTCCATGGAGGGGGGTTTATCAATTGTAGTGCAAGTTCAACGGTTTTTCATGATTTTTGTTCAAGCATGGTTCTTGATCTCCATGTTGTTGTTGTCTCCGTTGACTATCGTCTAGCACCCGAGCACCGTCTACCGGCAGCCTATGATGATGTTATGGAGGTTTTGCAGTGGATCAAAACCACCCAGGAAGATTGGCTAAGAGAATATGTTGATTATAGTAGATGTTTTCTCATGGGCAGTAGTGCTGGTGCTAACGCTGCTTACTATGTAGGTTTATGTGCAAGTCGGGAAGCTGACAATCTCGTGCCCTTGAAGATCGAGGGTCTGATATTGCATCATCCATTCATAGGTGGGGTCCAAAGGACTGGGTCAGAGGTGAAGCTAGTCAACGAGCCTCACTTGCCACTGTGTGTTAACGATCTCATGTGGAACTTGGCATTGCCTTTGGGCGTTGACCGCGATCATGAGTATTGTAATCCAATGGTAGATGGTGGATCTAAGCTTTGGAAGAATGTGAGATTGCTGGGATGGAAAGTAATGGTGACCGGCTGCGATGGGGATCCAATGTTTGATCGCCAGATGGAATTTGTGGACATGCTGGTGACGAAAGATGTGAGAGTTGTGTGCCATTTTAGCACAGGAGGCCACCATGTTGTAGAGCTGAAGGAGCCCTCTAAGGCTAAAGCATTACATGCTCTGTTGAAAGATTTCATGCTTGATGCACCAGCTGCATAGGAAATGTTGTCTAAATTAAAATCTAAACATGTAGGCTTGAGAAGAATTTAGAGTAATTAATCCAGATAATTCAATACAAGTGCTATCTTGTTCTTTAGGGTTATTCTCAATCCGTGCTGGTCTTGTAAACGGTAATATTAGTGCTAATAACAAAATCCTTATTAGAATTTGCTATTCTTATGTTTATTTTTTATCTTTTTTTAACAAGGATGTACGTCTTCTTGAATTTCAATAGAAAATGATATCATGAAAAAAAAAGAAGAAGCCCGATATATATATATATATGCCCCCTGCCAAAACGCAGTCCAAGCCTACAAAAGCTAAACCCAAGAATGATATACATGGCCTCTCCATCTATCTTTTAAACTCCATATCTTCAAGGTTTACTAATTCACACTTCCACAGTGCTTATTCTATAAATACTATAAAAGCTTTATTACATGAAGATTTGTTGCTCATCTCTTTCTTTTCTACGTCCCCATGTCGCGGGGTGGGAAAGTCCCTTTTTTTTAAGTGAGGGAGATAGCTTCAGGAGTCTCTTTCCTTGAAGCTGAAAGCAGCTCATTCTTTTGAGAAGACTTCGCCAAATCCATTGGTAGGTCAAGTGAGGGAGACATGCCTCGTCAATTGGTTAGCTGGGCTCATTCTTGTTGTTTGCAATCCATTTTTCTCGCTTTGTTTCAATATCTAGATAGCAACTCCCTTGCACATATCTATTTTATTTTATGGGGTAGACACAGTGGAGCCTTCTAAGGTGAGTGCATTGACGGAGACTACATAAACATTCATTGAATCTCCATAAATGTTTTCCTGGAATGGCATGATGGTGGATCTACACATTTACAAAACTAGAGGCGAAGTTCTGCATCATGAAGAATGAAGATTGAGTGAAGCTTAAAAGCATAATTAACTGGTGTAGTTACTCGGTGTGAACTTTAGAGAACTGGTGGTTTCTGGAGAATAATTAAATAGCAAGCTTAAAAGCATCAATGAAGAGGCCTTAAGTACTGGCTGCCATCTCGAAATTGTTGAGAAGAGCAAGGGGAAGGGTTACCTTCAGCCCGCTGTAATATAACTTTGTCGCGTACTCAGTTAAGAGAACACAGACCACTGCAGCAATCACATCATTTACTCCTAAAGCTCCAAATCACAGAAATTGTATGCGCCACGTAAAAGCCACCTAACAAGGAAATTCCCCCAAAGCGCGCCATATATCCTTGAAGGACTTTGAAAATAGTTCCTTTGAGAGCCCGGGAATGGTTCTGATAATAACAACTAGTCTTCGAGGCCCTTCATTCTCCTGCACAGCTTGGATCCTAAGGAGTGCACCAGGATAGCTAATTGTACACTTAAAATGAATCCAAAACTTTCTTTGTTCACCACCAAGACAATGTGCTCATGAAACTAGAACCAAACTTCAGAGACCATGATTGAGTGATGCCTGCTCTTGATTACAGTGAAGAATTTTTTCTTTTCTTTTTCCCTATAGCATTGCCATCAAATTCTGCTCTAATTTTATAGAAAATTCTAAAGTAAAATTCTAAACCACTACTCTAATTTCAGTTTATATGGCATTTAGCACATAAACACTCAAAAAAAAAAAAGATAAGCAGTTAAATCATCTATAAGACAATTACTAAACTAATCGCAATTATTAAATTCAGCAGGTAAGACTTGAATGAAAAGTCACAAATCAACCAATTTCTCAAAAAAAAAAAAAACACAGCAGAAAACTGTAGACACAAATCAAAACAAAGAATCCAAACCAAAAAAGGGAAGGAACCCTTGCAGTAGAGTCATTAAATCCGCATAAAAACCATAACTTGAGGAACAAGAGATACTAAACTTGAGAAAAGAATCAAACTTGACAAGAAACAGAGATAATACAGAAATGGGTTTACCTAAAAATTCAAGACCAGAGGCTTTACGAGCTCCATTTCTGCCTATATCTGTTCACCAATGGCACCACCTTGGTTGACAGGGATGATTAAAAAAACCGACAAATCAAACGACAGCGTAGTGAAAAATTAAACTGAACTGAAAATAAACCCATTAAAAAATTAAAAAAAAAACTCAAAAACAATATAATTTGTTTTATTTTTAATGTAAAATAATCTAATTGAACCGAATATAACTAAAATGGATCGATTAAATTTTAATTTTTAATATAAAATGATGAATCAAATCAAAACTGATTAATTGAAATAAATTCAAGTTTAATTTCTAAGATTTTATAAAATTTCAATTTAATTATTTTTATAAATAATAATCAAAAACAATGTAAAGAATAAAGTGACTGGCGACAGATTATATGTTGGGAAAACTGCAAATTAAACCCCTTAAGTTTAAACTTATTATCACTTTAGAAATCAAACGAACGATCTTATCAATTAGGTCCTACCATATCAAAACAATATGCAAATGATGATCATTTTGATTCTCTAACGTGATGGTCATTTAAATTAATCAAAACAATACGCAAATGATGTCATATTTTGGATTTTCGTTTTAACAACTCTTTTCAAAGCGGGTCTAACCCAGGCCTAGTCATCAAAAAAACCTGTTTTTTTTTTTTATAAAAAAGATTACATCATTTTAGAGCTTTTTAATTTTAAAAATAAAGATTAAATCAAATCTTGACCTCCATCCTGAGTTTTATAATTATGCTTCTTAGTTGATAACTCCTATAATTATGCTTCCTGGGTGATAACATCTCAATAATCTCCACTGTCTAATTCACTATTTCTTGTGTTTATTTATGTGATTCAACTTGTTTTTTTTAAATATTTTTTAAACAGTTTTTTATTTGAAAATATATTAAATTAATATTATTCTTTAAATTTTAACATACTAATATTAATATATATGTATATAAAGAAAAAAAATAATGATAATTTTCAATTCAAAAGCATTCATGCAAACAAGGAGCTGCAGACTTTGGAGTCCGTTTCCACTGTATGGTCACGTTGCACCATTACAATAACAACCAGTTTTGGCTAGCTCTGCTATAACCAGGAACCATTTTGTGTGTACTCTACTAACATTTGTGTAGTTTAATTAGACTATGAAAAGATTGAAAAAAAGAGAGAGAAGAGTAGACAACAAGATAGCACTTGCATTGAATCTGGATTGTGAGAAAATAACTGTCGTTTGCAATTCATTTGGTTGTTTCTCACAAGAGCGTGGTCCTTGCTGCATAATGGCATCCAGACTCCAGAGCGAAAGCCATTTGTATATAAAGAATCAACTATCACAACTGGGAGCAATATTAAGGGAAGGGGAAGAAAAAGTTGTCACTCCATAGATTCAAAAATTTATAATGCAAGAATTCAAAAGAATTGTTTGCCAGGCTCACTGCAGCACCAGATCATACAGAACAAATTATTTTGAATGTTCTGCTTGTCTAGAACAAATGGTAAAATATTGATCAATCTTTGGTCCTGATTCGCTAGAAGGCATCATTTCAGGCATTGAAAAGCCTGCAACAAATGATTAGTATTCTGAGATGTAAAAGCCTTGATCTTATTTGTAGTGCTGAGAAACCTCCTTTGCAAGCTTATCCATAAATATGCATTTCTTGTCGAATCCCCAGCCAGGGTTGCTCTGCATTGCAAATTTTGTTAACGGATAATACATGTTCCCCAAAAGCATCTTACTCAAATCATGCAGTGCAACACAGATATAAATGAAATGCCTAGCAAGAAACATCACTCCCCAACAGCTTCAAAAATGTCTTTATTTTCAGCACAACAGATTCAGAAACTGAGCAAACATTGCCATTCAAAATTTCACTCTTGTGCACTATCCCAAAACATTGATGTTACAGAGGTCGCAGCATATAATGATCACTGGCCTAAACGGGTCAACCCATGCACCTTTAAACTCCCTCAAGACTCAAAACCCAAGAAAATTCAACTTCAAATTTATCTAAATCAATACCCAACGATAAAGAGTCCATAAGCATGCATACTCTTATTACTAGACCATACTTACAAAAAAAAAGAGAGAGAGAGAGAGAGCAAAGAAAAAATCAAATTATGGATTGTGATGCAGAAACATTTGTACAGCTCCTAGCCCATCTTCTTCGCCATCAATAATGATTACTGAATTCCTAAAATTCAGCCTCAAACCCTCCTCTAATACATGTCTAAAAACAACTCATGCACTTCAAAGAGCTCAAAGTTCTCTCACATTTGAGGCTGCCATGCCTAAGATTGCTGAGAGCAATCCCTATCCCTTCACCGTCAGGACCTTTATGAGGCTCCAATGCACTAACAGGACCAGGTTTAACTATGGACACATCAATATTTAACTTCAAGCAAATTTCTCCGGAGGGGGTAGCACTAGGTTTCTTTACAGATCAACACATCTTTAAGATTTCAATATCACTAAGAAAAAAGTTGGTATACATGCTGCATTCCACCCTCTTCACCACACTTTATTTTTTACGATAAAGATCTACCAAAATTATTTTGATGAGGTCACATTAGTAGCAGTAACAAAACTAAAAAGATAGCTCCATTACTGCCTATACAAATTGACCATAAGATGGCAGAGGAATTGGCCAATCATGTTGTTTAGTGTCGCGAGGACATAAGGCTGTCAAACTCTAATTGGATCCACAACCCACAAATGAGCTGGATGAATCCCAAAGAATTCCACCACCAACCAAAGGAAACACAAAATTTTTCCTTCTACACTTCGAAACAATAAGAAGTTAACACTACAGAGTAGCAGCTGAAAATAGAAAATCAAAAGGAGAGGAAATAAATGGTAATGTAGCACTATACTGGAATTCCTAGAATTGCTAGGGTTGAAGGCATCACATTAGAGTGCGCCAGCAATCATGCATATGACATCTAACCACAAAAAAGGCACTAATGGGTCACAATTAGTATTCAAAATCATATCCAACATATGACAAGTGGCTCAATATAAAGTCTCATCTGGGAAGTTGCTCATTTAGAAATGATTATAGTAATCATGCAAATAAGCACACTGCGAGCACCACGGTTAAACCAGTGTCATATGGTTTTTTACATGGTGAAAGCTTTGTTCCTCCCAAGTGCCACAAAACAATGTAGTTTTGCAACACCACAAAACTGTGCCATTTGATTAATTACAATTCACAAGCTAACAGACCCCAAAGCAGTTACTTGAAAGTTTTAGGCTTTTAGCCCAATGATGTTGAAAGGACCAAACATTGTAACTTTTGCGTGAAATTAAAAGTAAGACAATGAATGTGGTGTCTTCACGGCATCACCTCACCAAGCATGATATTTGGAATATGGTCAACATAAATACTAACCTGAAGAGAAAGAACCGCACGATCAGCAAAACTCTTTACAGAATCAGGTGCACTCGCAGGAATAGTTTTTGCAACCCTTTCTAACTCTTCCTTTTGTTTCTTTCCACTTACTCTGTCAGGTCCACTGTAGGAATCAACAATCTTTTTCATTAACGGGGCATCCTTCATCGTTTCTTCAACAATTTCCTGGTAAATGTGAAAGATCAAAGATATTAGACTTAGGAAAGGTACAGGTTACAGCTCCAATCCTTTTTTCCTTAAAATATGAAAAATGATCATCCATTACAGATGGACTGAAGTTCTGAAACAAAGGCAAAAATTCCACAAGTGGACATCTAGCCATGCCAGTTATTGAAAGCACATGAGCTGCAATGCAAGAGCTAATGCCAAAAATATAATTGATTCTTTTAATTAAGTGATGATGGATTAACCAGAAGCAATTAATAGTGCAAGAGTCAGCATAACAACAGTTTAACCATATACCAAGCAGTCACTAGAGTGAAAATACACTCTCACAGAGTACTATAAAAATAGGTTTTTGCAACCAATAATAATGTTACTCTAAAACCTCTCAGCCACTCCCTTTCCGGGATAGTTTCTTTTGTTTTTTGATGAAACTGAAACCAGAACACCAGAATCACAAAACACATTCCAGGACTTTCGCAATCACTAGAATCATGAGGGTCATGCATCGAAAGATTGTAACTTCTGGATATGAGAGCACATCAAAACCCAACTATGCCATGATTAAAGTATTATGAAAACTTGTGCACCATATATCTTTCTAAATATCTGATAATTTCAAACATTTAGTCATCCATGCTACTGAGCTTTCACACAATAAAGTTCAACAATGATTTAGCCACTAGAAATAGTATCACAACCACATCAACATCAGAGCAAACAAAAGTGATGCAGATAAAGCACAAGACAACAAAGTGTTAAATGACAAGCAATGGGTGCCTTTTAAGCCTGCAAAGGGTAAATGATCATGAGATTTAGGATACTGTTGCAAGTAATGACCCCAAATTAGGAAGAAATTTGCACACTAGAAGGTCAATAAGGTAGGATGGAAATGTCAAAGAAATTATAACCTTCAACTAAACAAAGGTTATTTTCACAAACAAGCATATATGAAATGACAAAAATGTTTGCATATTTCATTGATATTCCTGATATCAATGAAGTCATGTCTCAAGGAAAAAAAAATGACAAAAAGTACCTCCCACTCTTCATGAGTCTTAATTCCCATATATGCCATCATGAACGGCTTCACCTTTTCCAGTGCATCCCGAAGAGGCATAGGTGGTTTCTCATCAATATCTGGATTTTTATCAAACTCACCCATCAAGTACTCTGGCTCAAACTCAAACTGCAAACAAGCCAAATAAAACCATACATCATCACACACCCAGTTTCAAAAATTTCACAAGCAGAAAATTGCATAGGACTCTGGAACCGCAAACTTCTTAATTTCAAAAGCAATTTATTAATATTTTTATTTCAACAACCTAATTTCAATGCAAATACCAAGCACGATAAAGTCAGGTCATATTATACAATTAAAGTGGATTGCACTAACAACCTACAGATAGTTCAACAATAACCTCTTAGATTCCAAAACATCATAAGCAATGCGAGTGACCATGTTGAAAACGTTCGGCTACAAGGGTAGATTCCATTTTGTAATTTCGTACTGCTTCTTTAACTGAGTCATGTGAATTATCTATAAACTCTGCCAGAAATTTAATTTTGAAATGTATACATACATACATTGAGATAGATTATCATTTTTATCATATTTGCACAACCAAGGATCATTTGCTAAAACAAACTCTAAAGTTAAAGAGTTGGAGACTAGAATTTGTTTTCTTCTTTCAGAATTAAGACCACATAAGCCCCAAGGAGTGAATGCAGTCATCAAGGTAGGTAAGAAAAAAAGCAGAAAACCAAATTAAACTCACCGAACAGTTGGTATCGAAGGCATCCACATATTCGTCCTCCAAGGGACAAGGCAACACTCTTCCACTCATCTCTTCAAAAGCTTCAACCAATGTATTCATAGTTTCAACACCAACACTTTGAGCAAACTTCTCTTCATCTTCCTCATGGCCCTCCAAAGACATCCCTGACCCATATTCTACCTCTTTATCCCCATAACCCCTTCTTCCACTACCTCTACCTCTACCTCTACCTCTAGCTCCACCTCTTCCTCCTCCACGTCCAGGCACAAAACTCCCTCTCCCTCCTCCACGTCCCCCCACCTCTCCTTCACCACCACCGCGTGATAATAACTCCATTGCCTTCTTCACCGCCTCCTGCCTGCCCATTTTCGTCGTGGCTGGAACAGCATCATCTCCATCAGGGGTTTTTTGGTGCCTGGTTCGGGGCTGGCTCCGAGGTTGGCTCCGAGCCCGGAGGTGCCTGTTCTCTTCCTTAGCAGGTTCACTGGGCACCTCTTGTTTAACCGGTTTTCCACGTCCGGCACCACTTAGACCCGATAGAATACTAGGAGGCAGATTGGCTTCGGCCTTCTTGGGAGGTTCTGACTCGGGACGCGACTCGGCGGGTCGGCTCGGTCCCTGCTCGGTGGTTCCTCTGCCCCGCCCAGCGCCAGGTTGGGAGTTTTTCACAGACGAAATGAAAGTGGAGAAGGCGGGAAGAATTGGGCCTGTGCCAACTGGCTTGCCTCTTCCATGACCGAGTCCACTCGGCTGTGACTCGGATGATTCAGTTTTCGATTCGTCCAAGTCAGGCTTCCCTGGTGCCGCTGCACCGTATTCAGATTGTCCACCAGGTGGAGACCCAACATTCCCGGCGCCGCGGCCGCGGCCGGAGGAGGTGGAGAAAGGGGAGGAGGATAAGAATGTTGGGGCGTGATTGGACGTGGAATTTGTGAGAAACTTGCAGGGTTTATAGATTCGTCTTCCGATTGTAGTTCCCCTCATTTGGGATTAAGAAGTACAGATTTTATGGATTCGATTTGATTGATTCCTTTTGGTTTTGTTTTTGGATTTAAAGAACAAGATGAACCAGAAGGGGAGGGTTTTAGCCAGACACATCACAAGAACAGGGTTTACAATTTTATTAGGGTAAACTTCATTTTCATCCCTGTACTTTTATCAAAGATCAGATTCTACCCCTGTTTGTTGAATGATTTCCACTGTCACCTTTTTTGTTTGAATGTGACCCCTCTCAGAATATTTTGGGATAAAATTGCCTATATTAATTGATTTTTTTATCCTGTGCTGTTTTTAAAATATATTTTTCATATCATTATTGAAATTAAAATTTAAAAAAAAAATGAAATTCACGTGAAAAACGCTGCAGTCCTGTCACAAAACACCATGGCATGGACAGCATGGGTGTTTTTTTTTATCCCCGGAATGCTTCAATCACTTAATTTCTTTTTCACTTGGTCATGGGTGATTTATTTTTCTTATGTGCGTATAAGGATCTCGAGAAATTATTATGTTCATTTTTTATTTTACAAGATAAAATTTAATTTATTTAATTTAGAGTAATTAGAGTTTAAAGGTTAAAATAATATTCAAGCCCTTTTTACGCCAAGTTCTAGAGAAGGATTTCCACGATTAATAAGGAAGTTCATTTTCTTTTCTTTTCTTTTTTTATTTTGATCTCTTGAGTTTTATTTTTTCTAATTTGATTGGCCAGTTTTATTTTAAATTTAAAGGCTAAATTTTATACGGGGATTAAAAAGATTTGTTGGTGCTCAATTTATGCTCAGTTTTACGGAGTAAAATAAAAATTAAGCTCATTTAAAACAACAAAGTATTGAAGAGCTAAAATAAAAACTGATAGAGGTGTGGAGACGAGGGTTAATGGGCTGGGAAAATTAGGTTGGCGCGCGTAACAGGCTTGCCAATATATGGATGGCAGTCGCGTGCGGCAGTTTTCATGGCACCTTTTGAAGTATTGCACCTCGATCTTCATGGCAGTCCAACGCATGTTGATGGAGGCGCCGCTGCTGGGCTCGAGTTTTTTTAATTTTTATATCCCCTACTCGAGAATTGCATGGGCTTGCCATGGTATAGAGGTGGCCTTCATTTGTTTATTGCACTGAATTTATTTATTTAAAAAAAAATGTTATTTATTTTATTTTTAATTGTTATTGATTTTTTTAACACTTTATTTTATTTAATTTTTATATCAGATTCAATTATTATTAACTTGATTTTTATTTATTTATTTTCTATCATTTTCTTGATTAATTACTTTCTTGATTTCATTTGCTAGTATTTTTTATTTTAATTATTTTGATTGTTATTTATTATGTGTTTAATTATTTTTATTATTTTTTAATTTCATCATTCAGTATTTAATTAATCAAGAATTTCTCTTTATAATTTTTTTAAATTTATCCTTTATGATATTGATCATGACCTTACGACACAGGCTATAAAATTTAAAAATTGACCGCAGTTGATTTCATTCCTTTTATATGTTATCTTTTTAAATTATTTTTTATTTAAAATTCAATATTCATCGTAAGGTTGATTAACCGTTGCACCTTATGTTTTTTTCATTTTCCTTTTAAAATAACTATCATGAAATAATTTTTTGGACCACAAACTTAACTGATTAATCCTAATTGACTTGAGTTTTTTTAAACATTGAATGTTTTTTTTAGTTTCATCTTTTAATATCAATTTTTTTTATTTTAAAACTTTATTATTTTAATCAATTTACTTTCTATAAACATATTTCAATTTCATAATGAGATCATGTATTTGACAGGACAACTAGGATAGGCTTAAGCTATTTTTTTATATATTTTTATATTTTATCATTTATTATTTAATTTGCCAAGAACTTAGTTTTGAATTTGATTTTAGTTTTTTGGCTATCAAACACTAGAAAAATATATTTTTATAATATTAATGGTTATTTTTAAAGTCATTTTTGCACATTTATTTTAGTTAAAATATTTTTAACCATGTCTATTTTTTAATCATTTTTGTTAGATTAATTGTACTTGTAAAGTCAAGTCAGTTAATAATTTGAAACTTGGAATTTTCATACTTATTAGTATGTTTTTTTTTTAAAAAAAAAAGTTGAAAGAAACCAACACGAGCCGCCAATTTAATATTTTTTAAATGCATTGAAAATAATAAATTTATTCGATGCTAACTCTGAAATTCAAATTTAAAAAATAAGCAATGGAATTGGGTGTGGTATTGGAACAGCACGACAGCATTTGTCTTCCTTGTTGTTCAGAACAGAGGGATCTGGACAAAGACTTGCCATTTCTCCGTTATACAAAGGCAAGCCTTTTATTTTTCAATTCCCTCTTCTCCCAGTCACCCGCTTCTTCCCTCTTTTTCCCTACATTGACCCGTTAACCCAGTCACCTCGTTATTCAAGTTTTAGACTGGGTTATGAGTCGGCTATGTTTGATCATTACGTGTATTGTAGATAATGTGGTGTATGATATTTAAAAAAAATATATTTTAAATAGTATATACATACACAAGTAATTGGATCTCCTTTTGTTTAATCCGAACTTTCCAAATTACCAATTTTAAAAATTTAATTACCCATTATTATTATTATTGAAGAGGGCTCACTCCTATTTGGTAAACTGGTGGTGTTCTTAAAATCTAGACAGCCCGTCGTTGGACAATGTGGGATCCAGACGACCCGTCGTTCGACAATGAAATGGCCAGGCAGCTAATTGTACAAAGCTGAAGTCCGGCTTGAAGTCCGAGGAAACCATTGGAGGAAGGAAAGCAAATCTTTCAACTTTCAACTTCAAAATAAATAAATAAAAGGGAGGCACAAAAACTTAAGAGAGCCCCCATAAAGGGAACCAGGCAGACAGTCACACGGCAGAGAGAGAGAGAGAGAGAGGGGCTCTCTCTTGTCTTGAAGAGCTCAAAAATCCCCTGCTCCAACGGTCTCAATTTCTCTTTCTCTATTCATCTCCTCTCCCTCCCTCCCTCCCCTCTACACGAGTAAATGGTGTTGTTGATGGGATCTTTTTAGGATCTAATTCTGGGTTGTCTTGTTTTGAGGTAAAAAATAATGGCTTGGTTTAAAATTTTTATATTTTTTACGTTATTTTTTTCGGGGGGGGAAGGGCTTAGCTGATGGGTTATTCTAGGGTTTTAGTATGCTGAGGTAAAGTTTGGAACTTTTTTTAATCAATGAAATGTGTGATAAATGAGAGTGTTCGCTCAAGTCGGTTTTCTTTTAATGCTGTGTTTTTTAGTGAATTATAGAAAAGTTGACACCTTGGGTCTGAATTTTTTTATTTCTTATGTTTGTTCAGATCTAGCTGATCAAGGTGAGATTGGAAGAAGTTACTAGCTGAGACGTTAAGGTTTTGCCTTTATTATGGTGGTTTATGCTCTATACTTCTAGTTACGCAAATTCCAAATACATAGCATCCCATTATCAACGTTAAAGGTCACTATCTTCTTCTAAGAATTAGTCATAAGAAGGGTTCTGCGAGGATTTTGGCCTCTATTGCAAGTTTTGTAATTTGAGAGGAAAAACATCAAAGTTTTTTACTTAAGCATCAATAAGAGGTTTGGTGGTGTTTTGAGATACTGAAACAAAATCCGGTTGTTCATTGAATAGTGTGCTGGTATTCTGATTGGTATTTTGGGCGCTGGTCGGGGAGATAGAACTTGGTATGGCTGTTGCCAAGAGCAACAGCAGCCGTGAATCCTTGAAGCAACCCTGCAACTGCTATAGAGTTTCAAGCTTGACTGAAACCATTCTGGACACGCACCAGATCTCTAATTTGAAAGATAGGTACGTTCTTGGAGAGCAGTTAGGTTGGGGACAGTTTGGTGTTATTAGAGTGTGTACTGATAAGTTTTCCAGAGAGGTTTTGGCTTGCAAATCGATTTCCAAGGATAGACTGGTGACATCAGATGATGCAAGGAGTGTCAAGCTTGAGATTGAAATAATGACCAGGTTATCTGGGCATGCTAATGTTGTGGATCTCAAGGCAGTTTACGAGGATGAGGATTATGTTCACTTGGTAATGGAACTTTGTGCTGGAGGGGAGCTTTTTCACCAGTTAGAAAAGCATGGACGCTTCTCCGAGGCTGAGGCTAGGGTTCTCTTCAGGCATCTTATGCAAGTGGTTCTTTATTGTCATGAAAATGGAGTGGTTCACAGAGATTTGAAGCCGGAGAATATCCTTTTAGCTACAAAATCCTCATCATCACCAATTAAATTGGCAGATTTTGGTCTTGCAACCTATGTCAAGCCGGGTATAGTTTCTTTCTTCTTCTCTTTTCTTTTGCTCTTCATTTAATTTGTTATATTGAACGTTGTTTCCTGCAAGGCTTGAGTTGTTTAACAGATTAAATATTTGGGATCTGCCCAAACAGGTCAGAGTTTGCATGGGACTGTTGGAAGCCCATTTTATATAGCTCCTGAGGTATTAGCAGGAGGCTATAACCAGGCTGCTGATGTTTGGAGTGCAGGGGTGATTCTCTATATTCTTCTTAGTGGGATGCCACCATTCTGGGGTAAGACCAAGTCAAGGATATTTGATGCTGTGAGGGCAGCCGATCTGCGGTTTCCTTCTGATCCTTGGGATCACATAACTGAATCTGCAAAGGAGTTAGTCAGGGGTATGCTTTGCACAGATCCCTCGCAAAGGTTTACTTCTCAGCAGGTTTTAGGTGGGTTCAATTTATATTTTACTTGCTGTATATGCGTTCTTTAGCTTCTTTCATAGTTTCATCCAATCAACCTGTTCAATGATCTTAGTAGGCATTGGGACTATGGATGGTTATAATTTTTTTGGTCTTTTCTAGCACTACATGAATTTCTTGAAAGATAATCACTTCATGCTAGAAGCATCTAATGCACATACTACATGATTATGTATACAAAACTTGCTGACAAGACAAGAAATCTGGCTGAGATCCCAAAAGGTGAGGCGGGGCTCCATTCCCTAACTCTTTTAAACTGACAGGTCATTTACAACTGAATGAGTTTCTATATTTCTTTTGTTAGTTGGTCCCATCAATTGTAACATTTATGTCCTTGGTTTTTCCACTGGTGGATAATTTTTGCTGTTGATGAGCCATGTCATTTCACTCTTTTTTTTTTTTCTTTTTTGGTTTTAGAAAATCACAATATCAACACACCAATGTGGTTGTGTTTTGCCTTATCTGGCTTCATATGAATTACAAATATAAGTTGTGCAACTGACTGGCGTTGGTAGGGCCTAAAAGTCAAGTTCTCTTTCTCATTAGCTGATCAGCATGATTTTACCTTTTCTTGCCTGCTACAAAAGACTGCTCTCCTTTTTTTTCTTTTTTTTTCGTTCCATGCTTTCTCCAAATATTTAGTCTTGGATTTTCTTTTCTGTAGATAATTCCTGGATGAAGCATGATGTACCATGTCCTGAAGAATCTATTCAACTTGAAAAGCAAATTTGTGAAGATTGGGATTTAGGCGGCAGCTCATTCTCCATATTAATGGCCAGGGATCAGGACGTCAGCTTTGGCACTGGATCACCTATCATTCATGATGTTCAGTCTCCTACTTTCACTTGCAGATCATCACTCTCTTCTTTCCTAGAGGAGCCATCAACACCTAGCTTTGTATCTGGTGGATTCTCTTTTCGCAGCAGTGATGATTCAAATGCCTTGGAATTCGTATCCCCTGTATCCTCAATGCCGAGCTTTGCATTCTCCAGCCCTGGTCCTGTAATTGAGCAAGCGAATTCTACTTTAGAATTCTCAAGCAACGTTTCTAGGATAGATTCAGTTTGTGGACGTCATCAACTGTCAGAGGGAAGCTTGGATAAGATGCTGCTGTTGCGGGAGTCTTCTCTATGCTGTGTACGTGAAGCCAGAGAAATGGAAAACAAGCCAGTTGAAGTGAAGAGAGCAGGAGCAGCAATAGGGTCCAGGATGTTGAGCATACACAGTAAGAGGAACCGCACTATTGGTCTCGGTGAGCGTGAGCAACTTGATCTCATGGTGACTGAATCAGTCATCCGCTGGGCATCCTGCACTCACCTTCCAACCGCACCATCTCTGAGGTCTTCTCTTGTCTGTTGAGAGAGAGAATCAGCTGACAGCCAGACTCAACGAGATGAATGGGATTTTAGGTGCAGAAAGTGCTGTGCTCACATGATAGTCAAAATAGCTAATGTGTGTGTAATAATTTTGTGTCATATTTTTGTTGCGAGATTCCCTGTGTGCTTAGAGCCTGTTTCAGGCTAGCTTTCAAACGAGTGAGGAGTGATGTCCTTCTGATGAGATAATCTTGAATCTGTTCACTACCAAGAAGCAAATGTCATTCTGATGAGCGCGAATCTGTGTGTGTAATAATTTTGTGTCATATTTTTGTTGCGAGATTCCCTGTGTGCTTAGAGCCTGTTTCAGGCTAGCTTTCAAACGAGTGAGGAGTGATGTCCTTCTGATGAGATAATCTTGAATCTGTTCACTACCAAGAAGCAAATGTCATTCTGATGAGCGCGAATCTGTGTGTGTAATAATTGTGTCATATTTTTGTTGCGAGATTCCCTGTGTGCTTAGAGCCTGTTTCAGGCTAGCTTTCAAACGAGTGAGGAGTGATGTCCTTCTGATGAGATAATCTTGAATCTGTTCACTACCAAGAAGCAAATGTCATTCTGATGAGCGAATCTTGAATCTGTAAACGATGAAAAAGCAGATGCCCCCCTTGATGTGCTAATCTTGAATCTGTTCGCTGCTAAAAAGTAGTTACCAGCTCTGAGTGATTGACTTTTGCCATGTGTATAAAAGCTGGATTTTCATAGGATGAAGTTCTCCAGGTTTTATATTATATTTTCCGAGTCTCTTTCGAATATAAGCATAGCAGGAAATCATATTATAATGACAAGATTATGATACTGACTGCAGCAGCTCTATAAACGTAGTGGTCTCCTTTTACTAAGCTTCTGATTTTTTTCTTCATTATCTCTGATCAACTTCAATTCTCCTTGTATAATGAAGCCCTGCGTGATCAGATCAATCTAAATGAATTAACCAGAAACACCATACGTCCACATTTTGTAGAACGGTGGCCAGATTCCCAGTTTTGTTCTTACTCCAAATTTTCTGAAAACGGCTAGTTGAGGTTCAACAGTGGACATAACCACACTAAAGTCTTTTTTCTATAATTGTCAAAGTTAAAAGTATCCTTTTCCTTTTGCTCTGCCATGGTGACAGCAAAACATTGCAACTCTCCACTAGCCTGACATGGACCGCTTCCAAGGAAAAGGGCAGGCAACAAAGGTCTCTTGAAGCCCCTTGTCCTGGGAAATGAAGGAGAGGACATTATTACATGTCCAATGGGGTAAAGAAGGAGGTCATTCAGCACAAAAGCACAATCATATATCCACGTTCTGCTGTCCCACATTCTAAGAGACAAACAAAATTTCAAGCTTGATGTCTGCTCTCTGCCCTCAGGATCTTCACTCTTCAGGTCCCAATTTATGTAAGAGCTTAGGAGAGGGTGCTTCGGCAAGTGATAAAGAAGGTAGGGAATTGACCTTTCAAGAGTTGATAGCCACAAAGCTTCCACTCATGACTTCAGTGTTCAAGTTCAACCAATAGGCCAAGTGCCAAAATCCCAATGGTCAGCTGCCGCCTTGCAAATTTTGGAAATGTGGATTGGTACATTTCTTAAAATGTTTAGATTTTTCCCTTTACAGCTAATATTTTTCTCAACAAAAGCTGACTTTTAAATATTTTTATTTTACTTGTTTTAATCCCAGTTTTTCCTCTCAAACATCCCCATTTATGCTATAATATTTTTTTTTTTAAAAAAAAGCAACTAAAAGCCCGAAGAAATTGAGAATCAAATTCAAAAGGAAGGTTAGGGGTAACATTGGGAAATTTTAAACTTCAGAGGTAGAAAGAGTTGAAGCAAAGGTGAAGCTTACCCTAATTTTTTGATTACCGCATGAAAACTGAGAATTTTTGGCAGCCACCATACATTTTCTTCTTGGCTCGGTGTATACGGGAGTTGCTTCTCTGTATCCATGTTTGTGTTTAGAAGTCCCTTTTACTATTTTTTTTATATCATCCACGTATGTCATATTTTTGTCTTTATTACACTATTTTGTCAGTTTGTGTCCCACGTGGCGTCACATATACATCTTGGTCCCTATATTTCTTTCAAGAATTTACCGTGATCCCTTATTTGATTTTTATTATTAACAAGTATTTTCAATAATGTATGATTATCATGAGAATTTTAACCAAGTTTAAAATTTGACCATCTATAGAGCTCCTCCACTGCTTGTGAAGACAGACAGTCCTAACATCAGAGGGAGGAATCAACTCGAACGATAAGGTGAAGGATTGGAAGAGAAGGGAAATGCAGACTGGTTGGAGTGGAAACTGTTCATGAACACCTTCCCTGGTCTTCCCACAGAATGCCTTGCCAAACTCAGTACTGTTTTTTCCTTTTCTACCTCTCCTTCATGGTGTCAGGAAGTCAGTCCTCCATGCTGTAACATGAGCTGCTCATCTCTTTATACAGAAAAATATAGAACACTATCAACCAGAGGCACTCCTGTATGTTCCATTACTAGCATAACAGATATGTGCCTGGACATGAGGGCATTATCATGGGATCCCTGGCATTCCAAATGCACAAATAAATTAATCAACGCAAACAGAAGCACAAAAACTAAACTAAAACAAATAATGGGCTAGGAAGTATGGACTCATGATAAGAACAGCTACCGTGATGATTGCTATCATTTATAGCTGTGGAAACTATGATATGTCTTTCCGAATTTTAGTTCTTTACAACCGATTAGTGACATATGATGTATAAATATAGAGGAATAATAAAAGAGACTCGGAATCAATAGAAGCTTTTGCTTGTTTTCAACTTTCAAGGCAGAAAATCTCCTCTAGCCGCTTCCTGCTACCAGTTTCTCTGAAAATAGAATTATTAGTGCCTCAGTAGAAAATGAAGAAACTTAAAATTCCAAGACTGTTGCTGCTGGATGAAATTCCACGAGAAACTTACATGATTGTTTGTCTGGGGTTTTCTATTCAACCATTGGTAATATCTATGTCTAGCAGTTTCAGTCACTCAAATGCCAGTCTTTGAGTGCCAACTAATGAAGCATATTGACCCTTCTTATCTAGCAACTCAGAGTGGGTCCCTAGTTCTGCAATCCTCCCACCAGAACAAAGCGCAATCTGATTAGCATTCTGAACTGTGCTTAACCTATGAGCAATCACCAATGTTGTTCTGCCCTTCATTAGTTGGTCCAGAGCATCCTGGACAAGACGTTCACTAACTGCATCAAGTGCACTAGTGGCCTGAACAAAAGAACATGATGTCTTATCAAGTCTTGAAACAAGAATTTTTTTTAATTTCTAACACCTGACCTCACAATAGAGCAATAAGTGAAACAATATGACAATTTTTCAAGGATCATGAGTCAAAGCATTCCCAACACAAGCTTGGAGAGTATATAAATATGCAGAGAGAAGAAAACAAAGAGCTTACCTCATCAAGTATTAATATCGGTGCATTCTTGAGCAGAGCTCTTGCAATAGCAATTCTCTGAAGAACAAAGACCAGAGAATAAAATTTTACCACTTTTCTCTTTCACTGAATATTATAGATCAGAAAATAATCATTAATCGCTTATTTCTTCCTCACTCTCTAAAGAGTTCATTGACATACCTGCCTCTGTCCTCCACTCAGTAAGCCTCCACGCTCACCAACTAGAGTGTCATAACCCTTTAAAATCCAAATAAAGGTTCAGAAATGAAGGTCAAAACAAGCAAAAGTAGAGCTGTCGCATAATTACAAGATACAAACCTGTGGAAGTGATATTATAAATTCATGAGCATTTGCAGCTTTGGCAGCCTTTATGATATCGTCTTTTGATACATTATCATCTGGAAGCCCATATGCGATATTTTCTCCAACAGATACCGAGAAGAGAACAGGTTCCTGTTTATAGTATATGCTTAGCTTTGAGAAAGATGAGAAAGTTTGAACCAAGTAATTAAAGCACTTCCTTCATAACAAGCACAACATGTTTCCTCATAAGTTTGCTTGTCATAAGATCTGAAGAATCATTCCAGACCAAACTCCAAGTTTGGCCCGAACAGAACAGTTTAAGCCACAAGCAACCAACCAGCTATATATGTGCATAGTCCCCAACAATGCCGTACTATCAATATGACTTCAGTTCTGATCATTGCTATTCCTGAGATGCTGAAATTGCGTACTCATTAACAGACACACAGGATACAAGTGTGCATACATGGAAAAAGTCAAGAAGAAATAATCAAGTCTCCTTCCTCCTTTGCCTATTCTTTTCTTGTTACAAAGCTCCTTTTATTCTCTGAATCATGGCAGCCTAATATTTTGGTTATCACACATAATTGGTTACTGAATTAGGTGGTGACTTGTAGACATAGTTGGCAATCTACAATTCCTAATTCACACTAAAAAACTTGATTGTCAAAAACACCCCGCTACTGACAATCCAAGGTCTAGGTTATTCGACCTCTTGGGTTAGAACCAAATCAAGTTGCATCTCAGCAACAACAGACACTCAGTAATCATATTCAATGGGAAGTATTTTGTCTCCATGCTGAGAATGCAAGGATGATTCCATAAATGTTGTGAATTTAATGCATTGAGTCAACATATGGCGATTCAAAACATTACCTGATTCACGATGGAGACGACCTCCACCCATTCAGTCTTTTCAAATGTCCGAACATCCTCTCCTGAAACTGTAATCCGACCTCTGGTTGGCTGCAAGAACAAGACATGTATGTCATTTCCCAGCATTCTATAATGGTTTAATAAAATTGCAATTTAATTTTAGAAATTAAAATTTTGAGAATCAACTAAACCTCATAAAAGCGTGCCAATAGTTGTACTATGGTACTTTTGCCTGAACCACTTGAGCCCACTAGAGCGGTCACAGTTCCACATTTCAGAGTCAAATTAAGACCATTCAAGATTTCCACATCAGGTCGTAAAGGGTAAGAGAAGTGCACATCTGCATAACAAATTATCAGTTGGAAAAAAGAAAAAAAAAACATGAATTCAGAGTAGAGATGATTGACATGCAGGGTCCAATCTTTAATCTATGTTCTACTTTCAACCTTCAAATTAAACAAGTAAAAAGCACAAAGTTCTCTCAAATTTCTTTTTGGACTTCCATATTTAATTTGGAACAGCCATTATATTTAGTTCCATAAGAGATGGTCTGTTCAAATACAGTAATAAGAGGGCATAGGCCTGCAACAATATAATTAACACTTAAGTTGGAGTGAAGAGTGGAAAATGCGTGGAAGTAAATGAGAACTGCAATAAAGATACCTTCAAGACAAACATCACCAGACCCAGCAAAGCTACACACGGTGTTGGCTGATTTTAGGGCTGACATGTAATGCGTATTAAAAATTTGATTCTGTCCACTGTAACCATTAACTAGGAACAAACTAATCTTCTCATCATGTACTTCTTTTTTCTGGATTTGTCTTTCTAAACCATAGGCAAGGGCTTCATCAATTTCTACCCCAGATAAAACAGAATTAATCCTCTCAATGGCAGCAAGTGCTCCGCGGAGATCTCCAAATGTATTGACCAGCCCTTGAACCTGAGAAATGAATCAATTCAAAGACTACACCAAAGAGAAGAAAATTGTAACATACTGGAGGAGTGAAATAGAACTCACAGCAAAAGTTAATGTGAAAGTGTATCCGATGAAAGAAGCAACAGTTCCAACAGAGAGCAAACCCTGCAAGCAATAAAATATGGCAGGCAAAACAAGATAGCAACTCACTTTAGGTTTGATACGAATAAAATCAGAGGGATAATAGAGGTAGAAGGAATGTGATTGGTGTCAAAATTAGCTTGCCTACTTATTCTTATAGGTAGAAGGAATGTGATAGTTGTATAAATTAGCTTGCCTACTTATTCTTATAGTTCCTTATCTTGCCATTTGATTTTCAGAGCAATTTGATTGCAAAATGAATTGAAGTTGGAGCACAGCTCAGTCATTTTTATTTCAATCATCTTGTCTCAAGATATCAAGTCAAGTAACATCTTGCTTTCAAGGCAGTGGGCGATACACAAAAACTGAAGGTAAAATATATTCAACAGATCAAATATACCCAATAATGTGATCAGGCAGCAGCCTCACAGTGAGCATATCAAAAGGAAAATTAGTGAAGGAACAAACATGTTATTATGAAGCAGGCAATATGCCTTAAGAAGTGCACCAATTGTATAGAATCCATGAAGCAGAGCACAGTATGAGCTCCTCTATTGTTTTTGTTAGTGTTTGTATTCTTTCTTTTCCTCATCAAAGGCTGATTCTTCAAAAGTCACAATTTTGAAACCAACATTGTGTATCAATTTCTCAAAAAATTGACAGAATGTAAACTAATATTATATGTAGACTGTAAATATCAGTGGATCTGAATTGGGAATCTGGATCACATTATGCATATTTAAAAGGCTAGAGAGACGTGTCAGAGGGTAGAAGCTTACAGCCTTTACTCTGCTTCCTCCAAGACTATATAAAGTCAGCAACGAAATATATACAGCAACCCGTGTCAATGATTCATTCACGGATTTGAAAGCCCCGAGCTTTATACCACTTCTTTGATAAGCAAGAACCTACCAACATCCTCGATATAAATAACAGAACAATCAATCTAGAAATCACCAATTTCATAAAGAACCACAGCCTACAATTTACCTGGCTGCCAAAGTTTAGCATTTGGAGCTTTTCACCACCAAAGGATCTCACCTGTGACAGTAAATTTGCTATTTTCAGTATCGGGCACAAATTCATCCTATTCTTTACCACACTCATTACTCCATACAGGACAAACTGACTTTATGGTCAACAACTAGTACAAGCTAGGACTGTCAAAAGAACTATGCGACAAAGCATTACCAACAACTTACAGTACGTATAGCAGAAAAGGTTTCCGTCACACAATCAGATATGGATGCCTGGGCCTTTCCATGAGCTTTGAAAACAGGTACAGTTGATCGCTTGTATACAGCTTGAGAATTTAAATATCATTTAGCAGCAAGCAAGGAAACAGAAGTCAGAAAGAAATATAAGGATTGTCATAGGTAATTGTGTTGGTGAAAGCAAAGCATATGAAAGACAAGATAGGTTTCATCACATATAAATGTCAGCAAATCACTGCCAATAGATTACTAATGATGAACTCATTACAGTCCAGAATAGGCAACATTATGAATAGAAAAGTTAAAAACGGGAAATTTATCAAAGCTAATACTATACATACTGCCATTTATGTCATGAAGAATAAATGGTGTAAACTTAAAGAACATATAGGAGGCACTGTAGAAATCTTGATCACTTTCACAACAAAATATTTACCAACTGAAATAGACACGGCAAACATCAAAACCCCCAGAATCGGTGCTAGTTGGGGGGCCAGAGCAAACAGTATGCATATGGTTCCAGTGACCTGTTGAGGCAACAAACATACTGGAGATGTAAATTATCCATAGCTTCTGACTGTTGATCATGAATGGAAATTTATAAACGATACGACAGGCAAGATTTGTATCAAAAGATTTCAGTATCAACTGCAACAGCATTGCACTAAATCAACACAAACTATTGCAGAAATACATGCTACTTAAAGCAAAAATGCAAGTAAATTCCATCCAAATCAAACGATTAGCTACATAAAGCTCACTTTTGTTTTAGTATAGAGTGGCTTGCCTCAGAAAATGCCCTAAATCCACGATCCCTCGAAATGTTCTCGCTCACAATATCTTTAAACGAACCCAAATCAGACGTCAACAGAGCACTAAGTTCACCAACCTGCAAGAAACACAAAACAACACAGCATACAATCCTTAATCACGTCCAAATCACTAGCAAACATCAACACAAGTTCTCAAGCATCAGTAACAAACCTTGTATCTATCAAAAAACTCCACCTGCATTGCAACAAAAAACAACAAAAGGGCTTGTAAAAGACCGTATAACTCAACATTGAACACATTAAGAAAACCAATTGCCTGGTTTGACAAGTTCATTTACCTTCTGAATCAAGACCCTTCTAAAAATCTGAGCTCTCAGTGTTGCCATAACCTTCTCCCATACTGTATTCATGTTTACAACAAAGATCACTGTAAAAATCGGTTCCAAAGCGTATAACACTCCAATCTTACTAAGCAAGCTCCATAAAGGCTCCGGTCTCGCACCAATCAACACCTCAAAAAATCTCCCTGCAACCAAAATAAAATTCAACGCAAATCAAAAACCTTCTTGACGAAAACATAAAGCAATAAACTTAGTGATGGTTACCTGAAAATATAGGCATGGAGAGAGTACAAGAGGTGCAACCAGCAAGAGTGAAAGCACAAACGACGAGTCGTACTTTATGCTTAGCCAACAGACTCCACAGAAGACCCCAACTTATCAGTTCCGTTGACTGAACCTTCTCCGTTGCAGACGAATCGTCATCGGTCGCGTCGAGTTTGTGGTCCGGTTCGGTCACAATCGGGTCGGATGCTGGTCCGGTCACGTAAGCAGAAGCGATTGTCGTTGCCGTCCGGTGCCTTTTCAGTAATGGCGGGAAAGGCCGGGGTTGATGGAGATGAGAAGAGGAGGGAGGGAGTTTGAATTTGTGTTTGGATGGCGCGTGGAGAGATGGGGTGCGGATGCGAGTGGGGAGTGTTTGAAGGAGGAGAGGGGGAGCTGCAGAGGCCATGGTTTTTGGTGCGGCAGAGCAAGTAAGAAAGTACAGGGAAGGAGACGAAATGAAAGGAGAATCAAATAATGAGCGCGTATTTAACACGCGGGTTGAGATTTTTTATCTTATATTTTTTTATTATTCAATCTTGGTATCATTTTATTTTAGAATACAGTGATTGGGATAAAACAGTGGATTTTGTTTCTATGTACATAACTTGTTTGTTTGTTTATTTGAGAGATGGCGTGGTGATTCTTTAATTTAAAATAAATTATCTTATGTGGATTTTATATGAATTTGAGAGAAGATATTCATAAATGTGTTGAACAAAAGGAAACAAAGTATTCACCTGTAATTATTTTTATTATAAAATCGCACCATTTCCATGTTATTAGCATCGTAATATGAATAGCTATAATATATTTCATGGGAAATGTTTTGTTTAATTATTTCAGATATCATGATTTGATTTTTTTGAAAATTCCGTCATGGTTCATGTTTTTTGTTGTGAAAATATGTAAAATTTATTTTAGATCATTATCTTAACACAAATTAATGAAGAAAAATAATTAATCACCTGATTTCAATTATATTTTTTTATTCACACAATTAAAAAAATATTCTTAAAAAATCTTTAATTATTTGAATCAATTTAGTTTAGAAGAATATGTAATTTTTTTTAAAAAAATCTATTCATAAATTATTTATGAAATTATTCAAAACAGGCTAAGATAAAATAAATTTTGAGAAATATGTGTGCGCGTGTTCTTATAATTTTTTAAAACTAATTAACTTTTAATCCTACTTTAATCTAATTTTACATGGTAAAAACCTTGCCTGTGGTTTTTTAGTTAATTGAGGGTTTTGAGGGGTCCTAGGTAAAAAAGACAATAAAAAAAATTGGGTAAAAAAGATTATCAAGTTAGGTTAATAAAAAAATGATAACTCCAAAAAATACCGATCTGAAAAAGTCTCTTCCTTTTCCCCCTTTCTGTTGACTTTATTGTTTCGTCAACGAATCAGATGGCTCGTTCGCCGTTACATCGGATTCTGCTCTTTACAGTAGTCCTCCTGATGGATGGGGTTCACGCGAGTGATGGTGATGCTGATCCGATTTACAAGTAAAAGTCTGTCTTTTGATTCATTTGCATTTCAATATGAGCTTAATTAAGTAATTTTTATGGTTAATTAGACTTTACATTCTGCATCATTGACTGAATTTAGTAATTAGTAGTTGTTTTTGTTCGGTTTTGACTGTGAATTTGAATTTGAGAGGTGAAAAATGCTGGCTATTTAGTACCGAAATGATTATTTATGAATTGAAATTCAATGGTTTTTTGGTCAAATTTCGGATTGCAATAGGAAAAGATTTTTTACTGGTTTGTAGAAACTCTTACATTTAATGAGTTCTTTTAAGTTTTTATAATGGTTTGGCGTGTCATAATTTCATGCTTATGAGAAGCCTTACTGCTGATGACTTATTTATTAGAAAGGTCTTTAATAACAAGGATGTAAATTTGGGGTGGTTGGAGTTTAAAACTTGAAGCTTCTCCCCTGTTTTCGGGCAATGTGTGAGGAGTAATAAGGAGAGAACACTAGGGTCTCTTAGAGTTTTGCTTGGAGGACTGACTAATTTGAGGGTATCTATGTTTAGGAGATGTTACGTATTTGCTTTGGCAGAAGGTAAAAAAAAAAAATCCTCGGGGGCTGCAGGGGGGTGCCATTCATCGTCATGTTGTTCGTAATCACTATTCATTTGCATCAATAGCATTCATAAAGTTTAAGATTTTTTATTTTTTTGAGGGGTTGCAGCTCCCCTAGTCCCCACTATGGCCTGTGTGCTATTTTCTATTTTGTTTGAGTTTGGTTTTGTTAGGATTGGAATTAACTATAGTTTTTATTATGCATTTGCTACGTAATTACCAGAGCTTGTGTGGAGCAGTGTGAGAAAACTGGGTGTGTGGGAGGAAAATGCTTCCAACAAATTCTCGTCTGATGGGAAGCTGGAGGGTGGGCCATGGTATCTACAAGAGCCGCTCTATCTGCAGTGGAGACAATGGGATTGTCGTAGTGACTGTCGATACCACTGCATGCTCACCAGGGAGGAAGAAAGACAGAAACTTGGTGGGAAGCCTGTCAAGTATCATGGGAAATGGCTGTTTCGTAGTGCTTATGGTTTTCAGGTTTCTATGTGTAATTTTCTAGTTCAACATTAAGATTTACCCATGCTGAATAATTTATCCACCTATCTTACATTGATATCTTTTTGCCTTCTCAGGAACCTGTTTCTGTTGCTCTCTCTGCACTCGATCTCTCTATTCAGTTTCATGGTTGGGTATCCTTTTTCATCCTGATATACTACAAGTTGCTGCTGACTCCTAGTAAGAAGAATTACTTTGAATATACTGGCTTGTGGAACACCTATGGGATCCTATCTATGAACTCCTGGTTCTGGAGTGCTGTTTTCCATAGTCGGTAAGCAATATTATGAGAATTGTTTGGAGAGGGCCTAAAGCTGTCTTCTCAAAATCCTGACAAACTAACCTTCCTATCAACAATTTGAATATGTGCTTAATTTGGAAAGGTGGAAGACAGATCTTCAGCTGCTATTTTAGATTTTATATCTTCTCAAAATCCTGACAAACTAACCTTCCTATCAACAATTTGAATATGTGCCTAATTTGGAAAGGTGGAAGACAGATCTTCAAGTGCTATTTTAGATTTTATATTACCTTCGGGTTCCTTGTAGCGTAGTAAAAGATATTACCGTAAAGAGTACATTGAGAAAGAAGATGTTGAATCTGCTAATTCGTGGTAGCAAACATTTGTTTTAGCTGTAATGTGACAATGGCATATATGCACATTCCTTTCTATTTTAAAATTACGTTCTGTTTTGCCTTGTCAACTGGCGTGTGATTTTCTAATTTAATTCATTGCATTCCAGAGATGTTGAGTTGACAGAGAAACTACATTTTTCGTCTGCTGTGGCATTACTAGGGTTTTCCCTTATCCTAGCAATACTGCGAGCTTTCAGTGTGAGAAATGAGGCTTCCAGGGTCATGGTTTCTTCTCCAGTGATTGCATTTGTTACTACACATATCTTATATCTGAACTGTTACAACCTTGATTATGGTAATTCTGTCTTCTAATCTTCCTACTCTACAAGAAAAAATAATAGTCCTTTATTTAAAACTAATGCTGGAGCTACAGTGCATATTGCTCTAAGATATTTCAGACTTTTAAGTGTTTGTTTAAATAAGCTTTGTCTTGGTCCATTTAGGACTGTCTTGTCACATTTTTTTTGTTCTTCTGTCCTGGTCCCACCTCTTCTGCCGCGCTCTTTTTTGTTTTTTTTTTTGTACTCATAACTGCATTCAATTTTGTCGTTGTTGCTCCAAGCACTGATTTTGTTGAATACAACTTAACAATAATCTCCATTGCAGTTTTTTCCATTCCATTTACATTCATGCCTAACCTTTCTTGCCATTCCATTTTTCACCTTAGCATCCTATTAAGCTAAATTTCATGCTATGTAGTATCACTATTTCCAATCTGTTAGCACCTAGACCAAATAAGTAGTCTCCTTTAACTGTTGACTGAGCTAATGAAATCAATAATGTGAATTCATTCATGCTTTGGAAATTTACATATTTGACTTTTATATTATACGGCTAAAATGTGACCAATGCAACTGTCCACTTGGTAGTCCTGGACCAAGGAACTGCTTTGTTCCTGGACAAGCTTCCCTTGAAATGCCTACACCTCCCTTCCTCCATGCTTTAGAAAACGACATTTGATGGTCAAAACGTGGGGTGTCAAGATGAAATGATGGAACAATTGCTGTCTAAAACTTGGTATCATATGCTCGCCTAGTGGAAGTGGTTTTTTAACGGGTCCATTATTTTGCAGGTCTAAACATTAAAGTTTGTGTAGCCATGGGCGTAGCCTTGCTTCTCATTTGGGCAGTTTGGGCTGGTGTTACTCACCACCCTTCCTGGGCTAAGTTGTGGGTGGCTGTTGTTGGAGGCGGACTTGCCATGCTCTTGGAAATATATGATTTCCCGCCTTACCACAGATTTGTGGATGCTCATGCTCTCTGGCATGCCACTACCATCCCAGTTGCATATCTTTGGTGGAGCTTTGCGAAGGATGATGCTGAGTTTAGAACATCAAGTCTCCACAAGAAAGCAAAGTAGAATTTCTCTACCCTAATGCTTGTGGTAAATGATTTTTTGGACAGCATCAAGCACATTAAGTACCTCTCTGTTGAACATCTGAACTGCAGTTCCTTGTGTGTACCTTTTTCCCAAATGCTTAGGCATTTGCTGGCCCTTTCATTTGCACTTCAATCAGTGATCATCTGATTATTTCATGATGTTGTATAGATTCTTCAACGAAATTCAACTTTTAGATCACTATACGTTTTCATTTTCATTTTTGTCTAAAGAAACTGTGGCAACCAAATTTTTGTATAAAGTGCATTTGCTGGCCCTTTCATTTGCACTTCAATTAGTGATCATCTGATTATTTCATGATGTTGTATAGATTCTGCAACGAAATTCAACTTTTAGATCACTATACGTTTTCGTTTTCATTTTTGTCTAAAGAAACCGGGGCAACCAAATATTTGTATAAAGTTTGTTTTCTGTTTATAGATATGGTGGGTTTCATGGTTTTTGCTCAAGTTCAATGAGTAACAGAAGTGATGTTGCTCCAAGCAGGAATTTGGAGGTTATAGTTTATTTTGACCCCAAAAGTTTGGTGCACTAACTTTTTATCGTTTTGAATTTTCACTACAAAAAACTGAGGGAGGAGTTAGGCACAAAATATTATTTAATTTTCACGAAGATGAAATTGCCCTTAAGCTATTTATCATGATATAATAGTTATTTTCAAGTTTTATAGGGATAAAATTGTCTTTTTATTTTTTTACAATAAAATTTCTACCCCTAAAATAAAAATAAATAAATAAACTTGCATTTATGAGCTTTTTAGTCTTTTATTTTTTTTGACATGATAAAATAATTTAATTAATCTTCAAGACAAAATTTACTAGATTTTCTTCAATGAGCTTTCTTTCCTTTTGTCATGGGTTTTTTGGTTAATATTGAGTTAACTCAAGTTTTGTTTATATATTTTAATAAATGTTTAATATTTTAAAAAAGTTAATGGTGTCTGAAGAGTTATTCAGTCATCAAATATTGTTAGAAAGGTTTCGGCACTCACTCCATAATTTTATCATGATGCAATAGTTATTTTTAAATTTTTTAGGATAAAATTATCTTTTTATTCTTTTCACAATAAAAATACTTATCTCTAAAATAAAAAATAAATAAAAACGTACATTTAGGGGTTGTTTAGTCTCTCTTTTTTAGCATAAAATGACTTAATTAGTCCTAAATCCAAAATTTACTATACTTTCTTCAAGGGTTTTTTTATCTTTTCATCGTAATTTTTTTTTGTTAATATCAAGTTAATTTAAATTTTTATATATATATTAAAAAAATTATTGGCACATACATAGTCATTTAGTCAACAAACACCACCTTTCATGATAGTGTTAGAAAAGTCTCAACGCTCCCTTCATGATGGGATGTCATATGTGCCAAACTTATTTTTGGTTTGATGCTAATCATCTTTCTTTTTTTTCCTATCTTATTCTCTTTACCTCAAATCCCATGTCAGCCCCATTAATTTTATTTTTCTTAACATCGTGTATGTCTATTAATTACTCTCTTTTTTTATTTTGAATAATCTATAAAATTAGATTATTATTTTTTTCAATTTCTTCCCTTTTTTATCTTTTAAATTTAGTTCATGTTCTTTCAATTGTTATTTGTTTTGCTTGGGATCATTTTTAAACTTCTTTTTTATGATTTCATCCATCTTAGGTTTTTTTTCTTATCAAATTTGATTTACGTTCTTTTGATTGTTATTTTATTTACTTTAACAAGTTTTTAAAATTGATATTTTTTCATGATTTCTTTTTTAATATTAAATTAATTGAAAATTAAACTTTTTAATTGAACTCGAATACAGGACTTCACAACTTGCGAGTTTTAAAGATTGCATCAAGTTTAAAAGGTTCACGTCGAATTTATTTTGGTTTTTATTTTTCTTTGTTTAAGCTAAATATTTTTCATTTTCATCTGCAACATTTATTCATTTGGAGATTAGGTTCTTTTCTTTTTATTTATTTGCTTTGTGTAAATTTTTTAGTTAGACATAAAATAACTTCATTTATCCTGGGTCTTTAATTTGTAGTTCCTTATTGGGTTTTTTTTTTTGGCTAATTCTTTGAATTGATTTTTTTATTTTATCTTTTAATATTTATAATAAATTTTTAGAATTGTTTTTCAGTTTCATCTCTCTTTATTTTTTTATTTCATATTCATTATTTTAATTGCTATTTGTCTTGTTTGAGATAAGATTACAATTATTTTTTTACTATTTCATTCTTTTTAAGTTTTTTCTTTCCTATTAAATTTTATCCTTATTTTTTTATTAGTATTTTTTTCTTTGATAGATCTTTTAAATTAATTTGTTATTCTATCATTTAATATTAGATTGGTTGGGAATTAAGTTTTTTGACTAAACTCGAGTTTACAATTTCATAGGTTTTAGGTCTTAGAGCTTGATTCAAGTTTAGGAGGTTCACCTTTTTTTTTTCCTTTCCTTAAACTCGTGTTTTTTAAATTTCATCTTTCAACATTATTCAATTAGAGATTAGGCTTTGTTATTTTTATCTTTTTTATGTAAATAACATGGGTTTTTCTAAGTATTATTATTTATTGTTCTTTATTGGATTTACTTCGACAAATCAATATAAAGTTGATTAGGAATCAAGTTTTTTTATTCAACCCGAGTCTAGGATTTAATAAATTTAAAATTTAAGACATTTATCTATGTTTAGAGATTCGTTCTAGTTGAAATATTTTATTTATTTTTTTCTTTTTTTTAAGATGATGTTGTGTTTAACTTCATCATTAAGCATTTGTATTAGTGATTAGACTATTTTTTTTCTTTATATATGATTTTTTTTTGTGGTTTTTCAAAATAAATGGGGTTGTCTTGTATCTTTTTACTTGTTGTTTTTTGCTAGATTTATTTTGGCAAGTTTTCTGAATTGATTTTTTTTTAATTTATCATTCAACACACTATATAAGTTAGAAATTATTTTTTTTTTATTATTTCATCTTTCAAGGTTGAGTGTTTTTTATATTAGGTTTCATGATTTTCTTTGATTTTTTTATTCATCTATCTCAATCCTATCACTTAACCTGCAGATTTTGAGGGTTGGGTCAATTTTTTTTAGGGTCATTCTTTTTAAATTTAAGTTGTTTTAGAATTGAGCTACATGATATTTTTTTATTTGTCTTTTATTTTATTGTCTCATTCGCTTGACTTTGATAGAAAAGTTTGGTTTGGTTGAGTTTTTTTTGTTTTTTTAATTATTTTTTTAAAAATTTCATCTTTCAAGTCTAAATTTGTTTAAAATTCAACTTTGGATTTTTTTTCATTTGATTTTTATTTACTTATCTTGGTGTCATAGCTTGTATATTTGACATGCTAAGTCATGTTGATCGAAATCATTTTTTTTTTATTGTTCAATATTTGATTGGCTAGAATCTTAACTTCATCACTTTTGTTTTGATTGGTTTTTTTTTTTTGTCACAGGTTCTGTTATTCTTCTTCTTTTAAGTTAATCCATATATCAACCTTTTTTATAGGTCAACTCTTTACCCTCAGTTGTATTTTTTAAAGCATGCGAGTTAGCTAAATATTTTTTTCTACTTATAAAAAAATGTTTTGGCCATTTGGATAGCCCGGAACTTTAAATCTAGTTAAATACTAAAAACCAGTGTCTACAAAAAATTATTAAAATAAAAAAATCTACAATAATCATTGAAAGGACTCAAAAATATGTCATTTCTCTCCCAATTATCCTAACTTTTTGCCCCAGGTTGAATTCTTTTAAAGCATGCTTAAGTTAACTAGACACTTCTTATAAAAAAAAAAATGTTTTGGCCGTTTGCATATCCCAAACCTTTAAATCCAGTTAAATACTAAAAGCCAATATCTACAAAAAAAAATAAAAAATATTAAAATAAAAAAATCTATAATAATGCCTCAGAAATATTTCATTTCTCTCTCAGTTATCCTTGTTTCTTTTAGTGATTCTTCCATAATTCAGCAATAAATTTGGAATTAAAAAAACATGTAATGAAAGTAAATTCGTAACGCTCTATTTGTACAGTTATATAGTTGCATATTTTATTGCATGATTATGTTGTTTGTTCATTGTTGTCTTAAGTTTTTACTCTAAATTTGGCAATTAAACTAATTAACTTATATGAAGCCCATCTAATTACATTAACCAACCCCCAGGCCCAAAGCATAACATCCTTCAGTAATTGGCAAAATAGAAACAAAGAAACGGCAGCATTTCTTCGTCTAAAATGCCGAGAGAGACGAGTCCAGGCTTGAAGATCCTCTGGTTATGGACCATCGGCACCGCCGGCAGTAAGATCACCACCTAGAAAAACCCATTTCCTCTATCCTCCTATATATGAATTTATTCATTGATTTTTATTGTTGCAGTTTTGGTTACAAATGTGGTAAGGACCAGGCTAAAAGACATGGAGCAGATGATGAACACTGACCAGCAGCAGCAGCAGGAAGAACATCAAAGCAGTCTAAGTGATCCAGTCTTATTGGATTCTGACGATCGAGGGAGTCATTGAAGAAGTGAAACCGTAGGCTTAGCAGCTAGTAAACTAGTGTCAGCTATGTGTTTGTTTAATGTCTCGAAAGAATATGAGAGCCCAGTACTTTTGTTGTCTATTTGTTGAATTTGACTGACTATAATTGAGACCAAATAATTAGGCGTGACTCTCCAGTGTGCTTGCTGAATGTTTTGAAATGGAATATCCTCTTGCTAGCGAATTGAATTTTGTTTTGAGTAAAATCATTGAGCATAAAATAATGTGAGGAATCCAAGATTCTCTAGCCTTGTAAAAATCATGGTTTGTGAAAGTGTTTCTTGGAAGTTAAAACTGAACCCCATAATGTTTAGTTTCGTTAGAATTTGGTTGAGGTTTGGTGCTTCTGTAAGTTGTATCAGGCTAAATCAAGCATTAAGCTGCATCAGACAATATTAGTTGCTAAGGGTACTTTGAAGTACCGCTGATAGTTGAATATGTCTGGATGGGCTGGGCAAGCTGAATAGAAGACTAGCACTCTGTAATTCCTGCAGGAGGTTGAAGCTGGTTCTGCAACGAATGGTCTGGTAGCGTATATGGTTGCATTGCTAACCATGCTATGATGTGTCTTTCTTCTTCCTTCGGCTTTTTTGGCCCATGCCAAACGGTCAAATAAACGATATCCATGGCTGAACAGGAAAAATTGCAAGGAAACAACTAGGGAAGAGTGTCTTCATGCACTGAGAGTTTGCAAACAGGTTTGGGGCTTCCTGCTTCCCAGCCAAAATGAAACCCGACTTCTTTGCTGTAAATTGTTTAATGTGGCTGATGAAGAACTTAAATGCAGAAGGTGATGACGACTATTTTGAGATCGACAACTTCTGTTTGGTAGCATTATTAATCTGGGAATCATGATAATGGTGGAATACTATGGTTTATGGTGGGAAAGGACATAAGCCGCAACAGCCGGTGTGTGATATCAGAAGTCTTCCTGAGGAAATCTGGTTCGTTGATGGTTTGACAAGGGTAAAGATAACTTCTAGCACCAAAGTAGAGAAGTTGATCAGCCGGGATCTCCTCCATCCAGTTGGTTGGTTCAAGCTCTCAATACTAAAGGAGCTTCGAAGGGCAATCTGGGTTTGGCAGGAGCTGATAGTTTGATGTAGTTTCGTTGTGTTGGACAGAAACCTTTGTTGTGTTTATCTGCTGTAAGACTGGTATGAGAAATACTTGAAACGTTTAAACATGCACATGAAGCTGCAAACAAACAGAAAGTTGGGCAAGCAGCATAAGGTGAAGCTGAGGCTTGAAACAGCTTTCGCATTTAGTTTGTTTTACTCACTATTACAACAATAGATTATGGCTTTGTCATTAATAGATGATGATGCGATTGTAATTAATTTCACAAATATATATTAGCATCAACAGCAACCCTAAATCTTATTACTCACTTCAATTTTCACACTGCTGCAAAAATCTACCAAACAATCCAACCCAGAAAACCAGAAGTACGACAATATTTGATAATTTTATCCGTACTGGAAAAAATATAAGTCCGGATTACCTTAATTATCATCCTAATTACTGTACTAATAACTAAAAATATTAAACAGAAAAACTCCATAATGACATTTCAATGTCATTATTTTCCACGTTATCCAAACTATCTCCACCGGAACAACCACAACAATTAGGTGGCGGCAATAACATCCCTTCTGCAATGTTAGCCAGCAAACCTGGCATTCCAAAATCTGCATCATCATCCATATAAAACACATCCCCCGCCGCCGTCCCTGCAACCTTATCAACCTCATCTCCTGTCCTTGTTAACTCAACTCCCACACTCCCCTCCGGCCCGAAAGCCGCCGCTGCCTCCGCTGCGGCCTTCTGAATATCCTTAGCATCGCTGGAAGCCGGAGTAGGCAACCTCCAGGCAGAATCAGCAAAATTCAAGCAAGCAGTCCTTCCCCTCAACGCCAAAGCAGCAACATCATGTGCCCTAGCAGCCATATCAGCAGTAGGAAAAGTCCCTAACCAAATCCTTGATTTCTTATTAGGCTCTCTAACTTCACAGACCCACTTACCCGAATTCCTCCTCCTCACCCCTCTATACACAGGATGCCTTGTTTCCCTAAACTTCTTTCTTCCTGCCCTCTTCTTCGGATTCCTGGAAGCTAATATTACTTCCTCATCAGAAAAAATTGCAGCTGGTTGAACTCCTTTAGTAACACTACTAGTGATGCTACTATCTGAAAGAACAGAAGAATAAAGACATTCCTGCTCGTCAAGAACTGACAAAAATTTCATTGACCCAATTGGATTCTGATCAGAATAACTACTGGAAACATCCATAAAGTAATGTTCTTGATTTCTTTTATTGGACACTAAAACTCTCTAGTGAAGTATTGTATATGCTCTAGCTGAGGACTCCTTTCTCACACTAAGGTAGTGCCAGACTGGGGCTACCTTATATATGTTATGGTGGGAGGGCAATAAGGGAGTGTGCCTTTCACACGGCAATTTGGTTATAAGGAGCCAGCTAAGATCCCCGCGGCTTAGACATAGATTTCGATTTATTTTTTTATACATATGGAATAATCTAAGTGGGACTAGGTCTTGCTTTGGCAAAGACCAGCTGTATTTGGTAAGGAGATAAGTTGGGTTCTTGGCGTGACACGTGTGATGTTGACCCTTGGAGGTGTTTGACTCATGAAGGGGGGGTGTTTTGGACTGTAATTTTCCACTTGAGGGAATGGATCTGTCGCTGCCGGAGTCAAAGGACTTGGTCTCGTGGGTTGGCTTCAGGTTGGGGAGCTTAGTGTTGAAGCTACAATTGATCGCCGAGTTTTTGGGTGGTGTGTTTTCTTCGTTGAGTGAGTGCTTGTTGGTCTGTACTGTTTTAGAAGTTTCAAGCCACAAGATATTTTCCATGGTTGCGTTTGTCTTTAGTTTGTCTGTTTCAAGCTAAAGACATTATTATTATTATTATTATTATTATTATTATTATTATTATTATTATTATTTTGCTTAAACCGTAATTCTTACTGCGTAGATAAACACGGTCTCAATCGTTGTCAGGGAACTTGTATAAATATGTTGCTTGATGATGCTTTTATACGAGCAGGAAGAATCTTATTTGAAAAAAATATAAACAGATGTTCCACATCATCATCTCAACTGTTGTAACTTAATTTTAATCTATTATCATTTAATTTAATTTTATAAGATTTAAAGTATAAAATTAAAAGATCAAAAATTTATTTAAATAAAAAATATAATTTATCAACTTTCATAGAAACTAAGCACTATAATGTGCTTTTATCATTCTATCATTATCCTCAATATAATTCTTACCTTCAAGATAATGATAGTTGTTTACTTTTAAATTCAATTTTACTTCTAACTTTAAAAAAAAATGAGTTTAATTGAAACTTTACTTCTCGCACGTGATGAAACTCTTGTACTATGACTATTAATCTCAGTGTATAAATAAAAAGGGAAAAACAATTAGACAGAAACCTTAAAAAAAAAAGACATCTAGAGGAAGTCATTACCAAAAACCATAAAAAAGAAAAACATTAAAAAAAAGGGCGGCGAACCCTATACTATCTGCTGCCCTCCTTAACCCCTATTTTTTAGCCTAATCTCCCTTAACTTCATCTCAAGAATCACACGCTTAGATACGTTTTCTTATTTCCTTGCTAAAATAATTAAATGGTTATTGTTGCATGCATGCGTGAACCTTTCATGCATGACTAAGCTAGATCCAACCTAAAAAAAAAAAAGAGTGAGTTGAATATGAGTTTTAGGCCTACCCGACCCAAACTAAAGGTGTGCATGACAAAACACCCCTTTATGCCCTTGGCAATAATTTTTATATCCATTCTAATTTGATATTTAACCAAACAAACCCCTTTTCGATAATAGAAAATTCTAAAAATATTTGAGGCCTTTGTTGATTTATTTGTGGCCCCCTCACACTTTTTTTTGTGTTTGTATTTTTTATAGATATACTTAATTTATGGACTATTACTGTTAAACACAAATATAACATGCAATATTTTTTTTACTTCCATATAAAAAAAGCAAATAATAATAAAGGCCTACATGGATCAGCTCAAGTAGTCTAAAAGCTAAATGATGAAGATGACCCAAATTAGAGATAGCAAGTTGTCATTAATCAAGCAAATAAGTAGATTAAGAAAAAAAATGAGGGCTTATATTTCAAATTTGATAAAGATGCATGCATATCATCTAAACGTTGATACGTTGGACCATGAGTTTTCAAACTTTGCAAGAGAAATCTCTAATGGGATCCATCAAATGGTAGGCCACCTAGAAATGGCCAAGTTTGAAATTGCTTTTGGAAAATTTTCACCTTTAAGAAATTTTAACGTAGGCAAGCCACCTACAAGAATTAAACTGGGAAAAAAAACTTTGTAGTTTTCCACCACCTTTTCTCAACCATCCAAAGTAGTGTGTTTTCTAACACTATCTTCTTTCGAGCTTGTTTTTGAGATCGTGTTTCTTTTTTAGCGTGTCTTTAAGCCCTCATCTTCTTTTTTAGTGTGCCTTTGAGCCCTTGTCTTTTTTCGAGTGCGATCTTGAGCCCTCGTTCTCTTTCAAGCGCTTCTCTAAGCCCTAATTTTTTTTAACGTGCCTTTGAGCCCTTGCTTCCTTTTGAGCGCTTCTTTGAGCCCTTGCCTCCTTTTCAACTTGTCTTTGAGCTCTCGTTTCCTTTCAAGCATGCCTTTGAGCCCACGTCCTCTTTTGAGCGCGCCTTTAAGCCCTTACTTCCTTTTCGAGCGCACCTATGAGCCCTCATTTTCCTGTCAAGCACGCCTTTGAGCCCTCGCTTCTTTTTTAATAGTGTCTTTGAGCCCATACTTCCTTTCAAGCACGCCTTTAAGCCCTTGAATATTTTTTTGAGTTTGCGTTTGAGCCTTCACTTTATTCGAGTGAGCCAACAAACCCTTATTTTCCTTTTTTTTTTACTTGAATAGGTCACTCATTACAATGAGACCCTTTCTTTGTATTTTTTCACCTAGATAGGTCATCTGTTACAATGAAACCACTACTAAAAATAAAAAAAATAAAAAATAAAATAAAACAACAAGAAAAAGAAAAGGAAGAAGGAGAAGGGTTTTCACAATTATTCTTCTTTATAAACTTACTATACAAAGTCAAAAGAAAATAAATTTTCTGATGCATCTGCACCATAAGCATAGTAAAGAAGGGGCAACTGTTGTAACCTAATTTTAGCCCATTGGTTTTTAATTTAATTTTATAGGGTTTAAAATATAAAATTAAAAGATCAGAGATTTATTTTGATGAAAAGTATAATTTGTTAACTTGCACTAAAATTAGGGACAACAATATACTTTTTCCATTCTATTCTTATGCTCAAGATAATTCTTAACTTCAAGATAATCCTTATCTTTGATATAATCCTTACCTTCAAGATAATAATAGTTGTTTTCTTTTGAATTCGATTCTAATTCAAACTTAAAAAAAAAAGTTTGATTGAGACTTTACTTCTCACTCGCGATAGGACTCTTACACTATAAATACTAATCTCAGTATATGAAAAGAAAAGAGAGGATAATTAGAGAGAAACCCTAAAAAACAAATTCTAAAATGAGGCCATTATCAAAAACTTTAAAAGAGAGGAACATACAAAAAAAAGGGCGGTGAACCCTATACCAACTGTCGTCCCCCTCAACCCCCTGTTTTTTAGCCCAATCTCCCTTGACTTCACCTCCAGCAACCACACGCCTAGATAAGTTTTCTTCTGTTCTTGCTAAAATAATTAAATGATTATTATTGTATGTATAATCTTTCGTGCATGGCTAGGCTAGATCTAACCTAAAAAGAAAAAAAAATGGACAGGTCTGAGTTTTCGGCCTAGCCAACCCAAACTGTATTTACTAACATTGTGCATGGCAAAACACCCCTTTATGCCCTTGGCAATAATTTTTATGCCTATTCTAACTTGATATTTGACCAAACAAAGCCTTTTTTGATAGTAGAAAATTTTAAAAATATTTGAGGCCTTCGTTGATTTATTTATGGCCCCCTCACACTTTGTTTTATTTTTTTTTCTTTGTGTTTGTATTTTTTATGGATGTGCTCAATTTGTGGACTATTACTATTAAACACAAATATGACATGCAATTTTATTTTTTTTACTTCCATCTAAAAAGGAAAAATAATAATAAAGGATAAATAAGAAAAAAATGACAGGAATTTTTTTTTAAAATTCATTTTTTGCAAAAATATTCATTGACGCTAGAATAAAGAATATTCTATTTTTTTAATTTGTACGATATTTACTAACGCCAGAGTTGAAAAAATTTATAGGAATTGTTCGTTGATGCTAGAGTCAAGAACATGAAAGGAAGAATAAAAAAGAGAAAAAGAAGAACAAATTCTTAGCAATTTTAGAAGAAAAAAAATAGCAATACAGCCTACCTTAGGTAGAACACTTAAAGGGTGATGATATCTTTTTTTTTATATAACCAGTCTCGCATCATAGAATTTCTGTTGACCAGTTAAGGTTTCTAATAACCATGATACTAGATGGTGACTCTTTCAACAAAATCTTTTCTTCTAAAAGAACAAGATGTCAGATATTTGTTCAGTTTTTAGTCATGATTATTTTTTTAATCGGTTATCATGATATTCGGGTGTGACATCAATTGTGATCATGGTGAAATTAGTGTTCTTGTTATTATTATTTTTTAAAAAATTGATACTTTAATTTATATATTTGTCAATAAAAACTTTAAATAATTTTTTTAACTATATAATTAAAAAAGTATTTATTTATAATTAAGATTTCTTTAAATATTTTTCTATATATATTGTCGTCCCTCCTGTCAAATACATTTATGTCATTCATGTATCTATCTCTTCTAGATTTTTAACTCTATCTATGTTATTGTAAATGGAATCTGATGAAAATATCCAAAGACTAATTAAGGCTTGAAAAAATCGTTGCTGTAGGCGAGTAATTGGAGAGTGGAGACCTTCAAGAAGTTTCTTAGAAACCACACAAGCAGACAAAGTGAGAGCGATGAGGTGGCAAATGGCATTTGCATGTGGATAAGAAGCAAGAGTGTCCTCCCCAGAATGACGTCACACAGATCCCACAACACGGTTCGTTATTTTGACAGTTAACCGGTGGGTTTCCCGTGTATACGAGTGGACCACGTGCGTTTTATTTTACACTGCTCCCCCACATTTATCCTTTTCCACCTTGCTCTCCTTGTAATTTTAAAAATAATTAAAAACTGAAAAATTGCGGTATATTTGTAAAAAAATACACATATATTATATTTATGAAATTTAATATTCTATTAAAAAATAAAAAAGGTAAATATTTGTAATTCTAGAGTGCATGTGATGAGTGTTAATTGTAAATACATGCTAAATTTTATTGGATATTATAAAAATATAGCATGATACATGTGTTGTGTTGATCTTATTTTTACAATTTTTTAATTTTTAATTTTTTAATTTTTAATTTTTTTTTGAAAGTGATGAGAATAAAATAAGAAACTGATTTATTTTTATTTGAGTTTTATTGCATTTGAATTTATTCATAAAAATAGTTTTTCTATTTATCATTATAAGTGTGTGTGTGTATTTAGCACCGCATCCATACCTTCATTATCCATGAATTAAAAAAGCCACATATATATTATTTTAAGTTTATTTTCTCAATTCAATTAAATAACATTTTTTTTAGTTTATTGTGGTGTTTATTCGATCTAGACAAAAACAATTTATGGTTCAGTTGAAATAATTAATGATGCTTTATTAGTTATTCATGACCTACTAAATTTTAGTGATAATAATATATTTATTTATGATTTTCTTCTCGTACTTGTATCTATATTTTTTTTTATAATTATTTTTTAAACATTGTAAAATTAATTTCTCAACCTTAGACCGACGAATGAGCAGCAGTCCATTTTTAGTAATCAAAATAAATCATATATAATTATAAGATAATTGACATATAAGACGTTATATCTATCGTATACAATAGTGAAAGAATATTGAATTGCTGTAAATATATTGACCTCACAAATTGATTAAAGTATCCCACGCTTGATTCCATCCAATGAACACCATGAATCATTCTTGTGTGGAGATGGGGAGTGGTGTCAGTCTTCTTACAAAGGAAGTTAGCGAGGAAACGGATGGCTGTGTCTATCCCATGCATTGCATCACTGCGTTCGCACAGATTTTTGGAGGTCAGGGGAGGAGGAATCTTTTCCTTTTTGGTTTTCCTGTCTTTTTCCCACATTTTCTCGGTATCCAAACAACAAGTGGCTGTGATAAAGGGTCACAGTGGGTTGTCGTTGATTTTAAGACAACAGGGTGAGACATAACTTCTTTTTCTTCGGGATGGCGGCCACTTTGACAAAACATGTTTTTGGCAGTGTGATAAGCCGTGTTTTTTAAAATAATTTAAAAAATAACTGTTTTTGTAATCCTCAGATATTTAACTGAATCAGGTGAACTACACGTACTGACTGCCGCGACATTGATCTAATCCTAAGATATTTTTTTCGGAATATTTATTAGGATATTGATTTTGGTTGGTGGCATCCATCATGTAAGTTGCTGCTAATAGCTTTTTCCTCGTGGAAACCTTTTCTTATCCATCCTTTTCTTGTCGTGATGTTTATTGTAACTCATACTTTTTCATGTTTTATTCTAAACTTTAAAAATATATTAAAATATTTTTTTAAAATTTTTTATTTTTAATTTCAGTATATAAAAAACATCAAAATAATATTAATTTATTTTTTTCAAGGTAAATAAATTTTTAAAACATATCCAAATATGGTGGAAACATCATACTAAACAAATTAAAATATCAATTTAATATTTCCATACCATGTATTTTAAAGTATTTTATTAATCAATACACACTATAGTTTTACATGAGCCCCACTAAAATTGAAACAATTATTCAATATCCAACCTTTTCTTCTAAAAAATAATAATATTTTGCTCTCATATTTATGATTCCACTTTTTTTAGAATTAATAAATTGATTATAATTCACTAGCACAAATAAGTCTTCATATATTTTATTAAATGTACATATAAGATTCTGAGTTTGTATTTAAAGATATTTTTATGGTAAAAAAACAAGAACAATGTCTACATCATAATTTTGCGTTGAAAAAACAAAAAAACTTAGATATAATAATATGTTAATTAAAATATAAAATATAATATCTGTTATATACAATAATGTAAAATATCTGCGAAATTATTAGGTGGTTGTAAGCATTTTGACCTCACAATCAGTGGTGAAAGGAAGAGGGGCAAGCAGGGGCGGACCCCTCCTGAAAAGATGTATATACAGGTAATTAAATGGGGGGAGATTTTTTATTCTAGAAGGGTGATTTTTTTACGGTAATTAAGTGAGATTTTTTAATTTGATTTTTTAAAATTATTTTGTGTAGCTCTAATATAAATTCTGTAAATATAAAATTATTATTTTGTATAATAAATTCTGCAGTTGGTCAAAAATAAAAATAAAAATAAAAATTATAAGTAAATTTTTTAATAAAAAAATTGAAGTAGAGTCACTAATTAATTAATTTTTTTATTAAAAAATAAGATAAATTAAATTTAAAATGTATTTTTGTTTTGTTTTGAAATGTTTATTAATAATTTGATGAGATTTGTTTTTATAATTCTATTATTTTTTCTTTATTTTTTTTTGAGATATGTTGGTTTACCAATTGTGTTTTGAATACTTGTTATATTTTTTTAAAAATAATTAGATATATATTTTTTATTTATTTTGATTATACTCAAACTTTTTTTAATGTTTTGTTTTTAAAAAAACTATCAAAATTATCAATTTTTTTACGATATATGTTTTGATTTTAGATTAAATCATGAAAAAAATTAGAAAAATTTGATTTTTTTAAAAAAAATATTAATAACTCAAAGTCTAGTGAACCAATTTTAATATACAAAGTTAAAGTTATGATTCAGCAACTTCAATGCATTTTAGTTTATAAAGAACCCATGTTGATTAGTGAGAATTATTTTTTATTTTATTTTAAAATTTATTAAACATAAATAATGTTTTGATTTAACTAATATTTTTTTATAAATTTTGTATATTTATATCTAATAAATATAAAACCAACAACATTAAAATGGTGAATATATCATGAAGATGAAATTAACTTTATTGCTTTGATTTAATTTGATATTATTTTAAATGTTTTATTTTATATAAAGATTATTATATATTTATAGTAAATTATTTAAATAAAATTAAATTATAAAGGTTCATGAATAATAAATTAAAATAAATATTAAATATTACTATATTAATTTTCACCCCTGCTAAATAATAGTAGTTCCAGCCCTGCTTGCAATTGATCGCTCCACGCATCCGTTCAAGGAGCACCATGAATTCTTTTCGTGATGTCAATTTTACAAGGGAAAGCGAGTATGGCTACCCCATCTGCTGCCTCGCTGCTTTCATACGGACTTTCCGTTTCAACGGGAGGGCAACCTTTTCCTTTTTGTTTCCCTGTCCTGTCCGCGCACTTTCTTGGTATCCAAACAGAGAGAGAGAGAGAGAGAGAGAACGGGGCCCATCAATTTTGGATTTGAAGAGGTTGTTTTAATTGGTTACTCTGTACTTTATAAATTTATTCTTGTACCTTTTCGCTTCGGATTGAATAATTTTTTAATATAAAAAAATAAACATGCATGCCTTTTTTAATATTATTTTTTACATAAAAAACCCTAACAATAAATTAAAGATTTGATCCATACCTTTCATTAAATAAATCACTAATTATACATGAAATAAATATATAAAAAATCATTTACAATAACTCAACACTAGACTAAAAAAATCATTAAATAGATATAAATTAAAAAGTTTAATTTTAAAATATTTACCATATTAAAAATTATTAAAAAAATTAGCTTGATTGATGTAGATCAAGAAACTATTCATATAAACAATAAAACAGCTCCCTTATTCATTTATTTTTAAAATTAGCCATTCAATTTTATTCTCCTTTTAATTTAGTGTTTTTTTTGGCTTTTTAATAAAATTAAAACTTTTAATATTTTTATATTGTTTTATTATGCGGATATTAAAAATATTTTTTAATAAAATAAATTATTTTAATATATTTTAAATAAACAAATTTTTATTACACTCTCAGGTACCATTCTTCAAGTGGAGAACCAACTTACCCTCTATTCTAGGACCAACCAGGTTAATATCAGTGCAAATTTATTAGACGCGCTGCCTCTCTCGCTGAAGCTGAATGTTCACATTTCAAGTGGGAGTGAAGGTGGAAAAAGCAATGGTGTGACATGCCAATCGAAAAGGACCCCATATATATATCAGCTTGTCCTCCTGCCACTCTTTTTGAAATCTTGGCCTTGGGACCTTGTTTTCATACAGCCCTTTTCTGTGGATTACAAAGCTACAACACATACGTCGACTGTTGAACCTGTTTCCATCGACCCAGAAAAGAATTGCGAGCCCTCTGAATCGCTATTTTGTTTGCTAGCCCAGTTGATGAACTGCTTAGCAGGGCCAGAAATCACCCAACCTTGGACGTCAGTGTCGAGTTTGACACCGTACTATATGCATTTGTCAAAGGAAATGATTCCTGGATAACTCTCTGTTGAAGGGAAGTGAAAGATATTAACCAAGAAGAAAGATACCAGCAAGCATATCAACACTTTCATTACAATCCAACGATGATATATTAAAGTATATCACCAATGATAACAGTAATGAACCGCACATGATGAGCGACTCATTTGAATTATTTTTTTTTATTAATATGGTGTTTTGAACCAATTTATCTAATAATTTTAAAATTTACAAGGTTTAAATTAGTAATTTTTAAAAAATAATTTAAAATTTAACTAGTTAAATCACATTTCTCTGACAGCGTACTTGATTTTAGTTGAAAGTGCAACTTTAATAAGCATTTTTATTGGTTTGGTTGAAATCTTTTTAAAAGCATTTATAATATTATAGTTATAGTTTTATGAGCTTCTAAAATTTCTATTTTTCTGTCTCTCTTTTTTTAAAAAAATAAAATTATATCAACTCATTTTAATAACTTATTTAGAAGTTGCTATTTTTAAGCAGGAAATTAACAAACCATATTATTTTACCAAAGCTTTCTTAATTTTACCTGTGTTATTGACTACTATTTTCTTTTACATGGTGTTAATTAAAAGGTTAAAATACCCGACATAATGATAGATCATAGTACACATGGGCATGGTTAGTTTTAAATAATTTAGAAAACAATTAGTTTGTTAAATAACTCAAAAACCAGCCCTTAAACTCGAATCTTTAGAGGATTAATCCCACTTAATTTTCCCACCTACTTTTTTTTTTTTTATCGTCCAGTGAAGTAGAAGGAAGAGTGATCATACCTTCACGGGGAACCATTTTCTTTGTCGCCTACGATAATTTCTCCTCCCTCGGTGGAAGCACTTTCAGTAGTTGGAACCAGTTCGAACTTGTGATAGATATTACAAGATTGATTTGTAATGGTCATATGAAGGACGAGTTCAAAACCGAACATGGGAAAGTGTATACACCGACGCAGAAAAAACTGCTGAATCGTATAATGACTATACATAGAATCTTATCTTTATACAGATTCTCCTGTTTCAATTTGATTTTATTTTATTTTGTAATTCAGGATATTTATAGGGTAATTAGTTTTCATGTATCGAGATTAACTTAATTCCTTTGATCTGGTGTCAAAGACTATATATTTAAGAGAGGATTATGAGATTCTTGAGATTTTTCTCCTGATTTGACACGAGGTTGATTTGAACCTTGAAATTAAAAGGGGAGCGGAGCGCACCATCTTCTCCTTTATTCACGTTCTTGTACCTCTAATACGTCTCCAATTCATCCAACTCTCTACCGAATAAAAAACATAGTGTCTGTCATCCTCGTAGTATCTTACTTCTTTATTGGATTTGCAGAATATCTAGTGGACTACGGGGATTAGTCGTGATGTACGCAAACTGACCCGAATACCCCACATAAATAAAAAAACATAAATTTGGTATTGGCTTGAATAATTTTAATCACATGAGTTTAGTAATATGAATCAATTTGTTATTTTCTGTTTGCTAAGAACCCCAGCTAAGCAAAAAGTTGAATGGGTAACTTGCAAGCACGATTTTCCAAATGTCCAATTTTTAGGTTTGCGATTCAGAATTGTAGTTGTCTAGGTCCATCCATGTGAAGATCCAGGTGCAGACCTGGAAATTCCAACTTGGAGGGCAAGGCGTCTAGATACAAGTAAAAAGAAAAATTAAAATTCATTACAATAAACTCAATATAATAATTTTCTTTTAATTTTATTATATGTAGAATCCCATTACATCCCTATAAATAATAAAAATTAAAGATATTGAATACAAACATAAAAAGAGAGAAATAGAAAGAAAGAAAAATGTGTGCTTTATGTAAATAATAATTATTTTTTGTTCAGTTTAATTTCTTAAAAAAATCAAAACATGTTTAAACCGATCGATTCTGGTTTGACTTGATTTTTTTGGTTGGAGTTTAGTTTGGCTCGATTTGATTTTTTTTTTATCTTATGTTTATAAAACTGAACCGGTTGGTTTTTTAAAAGTCAAACCGATTTTTTTTCATGGATTTTTTTTTTATATTTTTAGTTTAATCACTTTTTTTTATATTTTTGCTCATTTCTAGCTTTAAAACTATCTTCTATATAGTATGATTGTATTTTGAAAAATACAAAAGAGCACTTCATTGTGTAATTCAAGGATCAGAAGCATTTAAAATTTAAATTTAAAAGATTTTTAAAAATGTATTAGTTGTAGTCATAATGAGATGACTACAATGAAAATTCTTCTCTTTAATATAGCTAATAATATATATTTCATGATTATTTATCTTTTGTTTGTTATTGTAGGATTTATACGAATTCTTAACAAGTAGGAACTTGAATTGTTATTTGAATAGATAAAAATAAAAAAAATTGATAATTTAACTTCAATATTTTTCTAAACCAAGAATAGTTTTGAAAAGAACATAAAATATCCCAGACATCCGAAGCAGCTAATCAAAGGTTGTGCAGGTGAATCAAATAAACAAACCGCAGATCCATCTGGACTTTCCACAAGTACAGTCTTTCGTCATGATTTGCGAACGTTCCGGTCAGAGACCTTGACTGTCAAGCCAGAATGCTTCTTTAATCACTGATTAATATAAATATCTTGGAACTTTAGTCATGTGGGTCCTCCAGACATGTACTTTTAATTTTAATTTTTCTTTTCACACACACTTCAATATTAGAAATATAAATTCAAGATTATTACCTCTTGAGTTATAGAATTGGAGAAAGAGGGTAGGGCATAGCTGCGGGTAGGCCCAGTGACTCAGGAGCTAGTTGACAAAAGGAAATATAAAAATAAAAAACTCGGTTCATCTCGTCAAATGCTCTGGTTGACTACTAATTCAGTTAGCGGAGGCCTGAATTAATCTATTTAAAAAAAAAATATTAGTCATTTTAGTTTTTTAAAAAGATTTTTTTTGGTTAAACCCGGGTCTGACCCGGGCTTGCTTTGGGTTACATTTTACAACTATGGGTAGGGCTATAAAAAGCAAAAAAGTGCATAGTAGGTTTAATTTGTATTTTTTACTCTACTGCAACAACATTGACGATGTTTTCTTTTGCCCCCCATTCTTCTGATACCTTCACTATCTCCCATTTGTTTAGTTATAATACATATTTGCCTCCCAAAGTTATTTATATATAAAAAGCAATACCTTGTTACAAATTGAAAATTAATTAAGATTCTAAGGGCGCAACTCATGGATATATCATGCTAGCTTCATCCTATGGCCGAGAATTATGATATTGTTAGTGTAGACTATATATATATATATATATATATATATATATATNATTTTTATTATATTTTTTAAGATTAATATAGATATTTAAATAAGTTTACACGTATCTTAATTATTACATAAATTCTAAAATTAATAATTATTTAAATTTTTAATAATTTTAAAATTATTTTTTTTAATTAAAATTTTTTTAAAATAAATTTAAAATATAAGTAGTTAAATTGTAATTTTATTTCTTTATTGTGTAATTAATATTAGTTGAGTTAGCTGACTTTTTATTGATCGTTAATGATAATCAATACTGCTAGACTTATGTTTTTGTTAGGTTGGTTGTCATTGCATGTGCAACAAATAGACGGCACCAATCATTAACTATTGATAACCATCATTGTTGAATGAGCTGGAGTTGGTGGCTACCAATATAGACAATAAAGCAAGAAGAGCCTCCATAAATATTTATAAATAAAGACATATGTGAGAGAGCAAAATAAGAAAGGTAGTAGAGCCAAAGAGGTAAAAAATATAGGAGAGAGTGTGTTGCCAAGAACAGTAAGCAGTAGTTGCCGTTGCAGCACTGCAAAGAAAAAAAAAAGGTTGAGAGTTAAAAAAAATAGATGATTTCTTCTCCTTTATTATTATAAATCTTGTATTTTTCCTACATAATGTAACGACTTTTTCCATTGATGTAAGTGATTTGATAAACCACGTTAAATATTGTATCAATATACTTAATTTTTTATAAAAAAATACCAGTACATCACCCGGTCAGGATTCCTTACAATTTTTACATTTTCTTTAATCAATGCTTGGAATCTGATGATTAGAAATTAAATAACCAATGCTTCGAATCTTGCTGTGATTAGACATCCAATGCCATCCAAACATAGAGTTAGATGAAAACCGTAGCCAATTTTGTTGGAGTTGTATTATTAATTCTGTTTGTTTTAACATTTCAAAAATATTTTTAAAAGAATTTATTTTTTTATTTTTAACTTTAAATTAAAATTTTAATTTATTTTAGTATTTTAATATAAACAAATAATTTTTTTAAAATAAAAAATAAATTTTTAAATAAAAATAATTTAAAGAACAACTATAATCTCAAACCAAAAGGTACAGACTGTAGAGAGAGAGGAACAGGTTCCCAAAAACATGGCGGGAGGAGAGGCTTCCCGTACCATAAAATATCATATACTGTATCGAGAGAGGGACAAAATATATCTAATCGTCGGAGGAAACTACAATGGAAGTCTCTCTCAAAAGTCCATCAGAAAAACATTCAGATGGAAGGAGAGACGTACTCTGGTTCTAGCTGTCACATTTAAAAATATACAACTGACAAATGTGGCTGCAAAGTCGATCCACTTACCAGTTATACCTTTATCTACATAACACTCCATCGCCTATTACCCCATAGAAAAATCTTCAATAAAAGCCAACCTTTTGTTACATCATGGGACCAAAACCTCTCCCTTTGACCAAAACCAAGAAGCAAGTTCTCCGTGGAGAAACGAGGCTTGTTGGGTCTGCTTTAGGGGTAGGACCATAGGCTTTCAGCATCGGAACTCCCTGGTGAATCATCACAAGATAGTGTGTTTATTCTTGGTGGGCTTACTAGCATTCCTCCTGCCATGTCAACGAGCAAATTGGGCATGTTTAAAAGTTCTTCCTCGTCGAAAATTTCCTGTCCCGATTGAACATCAGCAGTGATAATAGATGACGAGCTTTCTGTTTCAGGCTGGCCCATTTCGGGGTTTGGCCCATTTTCACGCTTGGGTGACCTGGCTGATGCTGCACTAGCAGCTGCAGCCCTTATATCACTAGGGGATGCTGAGGCTGGTATTGGATAGGAGAGGATTGATTCCGGGAAATTCAGTGGTGTGTTGGGGCCTTTAAGTGCTAGAGCAGCCACATCATAGGCGGTGGCTGCCATCTCAGGAGTTGGATACGTACCGAGCCATACACGCGTAGTTTTACGTGGTTCCCGGATCTCGGATACCCATTTTCCACTCCGTAATCTAACACCTTTAAAATTCGGGTGTTTTCCGCTTGGGGGCTGAGCCGATGAACCACCCAGTGATCTAATAGGGTGCCTTGGTGACTGGTCACCATGCCTTCCACTCATGGGCTGACTAGACATCCCAATGGGCAATCGAATAAGCCTCGGTGAATGTTCATCATGCCTTGAACTAAAGGGCTGCCCTGAAGATTCGTTCGGAGACGGGATCAGGATTGGACAGTGCAGTGTTGGTAACTGGTCAGCTTGGGGCTTGGGATTGGCCATATATATATATATATTGAAAGGGATGTGTCTATATGGAAAAATGGCACTGAGGTTCTTGACATATAAGAGAATGAAAGGGATTTTTGTTTGTAAATTTGACGAGAGCTTACCATACAAGTATAGATGAAACAATGGGCTAAACTAAAGCGTGGGGGATTGGCGGGCCTCTCTAAGACAAAAAAAAAAAAAAAACTAGTGCTATAATTTCGATAATTAATCATTATATTCCGTCACTCGCACAAAAACTTGGCAAAGCTATTTGTGTTCTGTAGCTGGTTAGCTGGGACTTGCCTGGTCTTCATCGACCTAGACACATCCTAAGAAGAACCAACACACATCGGCTCATTAAGAGGGTGTTTAGTTGTGTGTTGTTTCTGTATTTAAAGTAATTACAATAATTCATTTATTTGATAATGCTTCAATAACAAATTTTTATTGGTGAGGTCTACTATATTCTAACATGGCTACAAGTTTGTAAGAAGTATCAAAATGCTGTTTATGCTCGACTGTTTTAGTTGGATTAAATTGGTTCAATGTTGAAAATATATTAAATTGAATTTTATTAAAAAAATAAAAAAATATTTTTTATTTTTAATTATATTTTATTTAAAAAACTGATATAAAATATTATTCAATAACATTATATATATAAATTAGATAAAGATCACTTGATCACGTAATATTTATATAATTTGATCGTAATCTCAATTTTATCTCTCATTATATTTTATCTATGTTGTTG